>JAKWJD010001757.1:51406707-51706707 GCA_027705065.1 Solanum peruvianum
AAAGAGTCTCTGTCTAATTCTTGGTGAACACTACCAGCATAGGAGATATAGAAATTTCATGAAATTAATCGAGGTGAGTGTAAACTGACACAAACACCATGATTATCAAAGAAAAGAATCAATGATAAAGTGTCCCAACTAAATTCGGAAAACGAATGTTACTCTACCTAGAAAAGTTTTTGAATACCATAAATATTGCTCAAGTCCAACACTGATTCCTTAGATCTGATTTAACCAAATTTGGTTCATGATGTTTCCTCCTATATTGGTCCTACACAGAGAGTTAGTGCTGGTAATTGATTGATGGCTAAGTACCGAAAACGAATGAAAAAAATAAATTGATAACACAACGTATAATATGTGACACAAGAATTTGGTCACATTTCATTCACAAATTCAGTTTTTATGACTTTGCTTTATAATTAGGATTTTAGATGCGACATTTGAAGCTTATTAAAGACGTGATCTTTGACGTGATCTTTGGATTAAAGATTAAATCAAAAGCAATTTGAGCTTTTATGGGTCGCAATAACTAAAATTTCTGGACTGAATTTGTGGGGTGCACCAGGCCCGTGCAATAGTGCAACGCATGGGCGACACTTGAGAGCCTAGATAGCAAGCTACCTTGACAGACTCTCCCCCTTAAAAAATTGAGTTAATATCGTGTGAATCAATGACTCACATATCAGATATTAAACTGATAAGAACAGATACTACACTTGATCTTAGCCAAAAGGCCGAGAAAGGTATGCTTTGAAATGTGGCCTGTTTGGAATTTTATAGTACCCAACAGATTCCTTGTTATACACTCTGTGTGCTGATGTGGGAGTCCTAAACAAAAGAACAACATATACTAGAAAAGTATATTTATTATTTACATGAAGGAGTAGTTATTTGAAAGAAAAAGAGCTTGTTTAGATTGATTTATTTTAAATATTTTAAATTATTTTTGTAGCGTTTGAAATAAGGTTGAAAATATTTTTTAACGCTTATTTTTATATCAGTAACAAAAATAAGTTGTAAGTTATATGTTAGAAATCTTTACTTATGACTTTTGGCTTATAAATTCGTTCAAACATACTCTTATTGTGTTTTTTTTTTCTCTTACCTGATCAAGCTGTTCGAAATTCTTAATTTTAGTTATATTCCTTAAGTGTCTCTCAGTATGATTTTTATTATTATGTGATGAGATGAATAAGATCTCTCTTGAGTTTGAATTCAGAGTATAGAAAATTAATTCTTATAAGGTGCACTTCTCACTTTAATGAGTCTTGTTGTGACATGAATTTAGATTAGTTGGACTTCAAAGTAGATACGAAATGAATGAGAAACAAGAAAATATCCATGGTTATTATAGAATATATTTTTTTTTGCATAAACTTCTCTCACATTCAATAACTAACTTAAAGAAGTTTAGACTTTAGAATAAAACACTTTAAAGTCATGAAAAAGAGCCTTTGATGATTTTCGGTGAATAGTACATGTTGTTGGTAGGAGATGAGAGAAATTTTATGAAATTAGTTGAGGTGTACGTAAATTAACTCAAACATCATATGATTATCAAAGAAAAAAAATCAAAATAAAGAGTTTGAATCCAACTAAATTCGACAGTGAATATTATTCTACGATCCATATCAGAGGTGTATAAAAACTTAGATAAATTTTTGAATCGCTTAATAATAAATACCATAACATTGCTTAAGTCCAACATTGACTTCTAAATCTGATTTAACCAAATTTGGTGCATGTTGTTTCCTCCTAGATTGGTCCTACATAAAGAGAGTGGGTGATGGAAGTTGATTGATGGTTAAGTACTGAATATCAATGTAAACAATATGCCACAAAAAAAAGATTACAAGATATGTGACACAAGCACTTCTATTATTAATTTATTCTTCGATATTAGTATTATATGTTATTTCATAATTTACTTCAATCATTGTTTCAACATGATTTTTTCGCTACTGTAATTGTTGTACGTATCTATTTTCCACTGGTGTTACTGAGTTGAGTATCCACCTTCATAAGCTAGGGTAAATCGACATGCACACCACCCTTTCAAACCCCACTAATAATTATGAGATTCCGAATTTCACCGTCAAAAATTCACTAATATGAATTTTTTTTTGATAAATTTATGTCTCCATCAAAATTAATTTTAGGAAAATTCAGATATCAAATATTTAAAAATGTAAGACTAGCTGATCTAGTACGCAATCTTACTAATTTCGAGAAAATTACGTGACATGTTATTTACATCGAATTAAATAATTTAATTTAAAAAATTACAAATTAAAATGAGATCACATTTTTCTGAATTATATTTAAGTCATAAATAATTATTAGGCAATAATAGTACAATTTTTGTTTTATCCACAAGTATTTTGCTCAATAAAACAAAAATGTTTGCCCTAACAATGAACACAATTAAAGCCTGTAAATTGCGTCTCATGGCCCAGTGGGCCAAATAACACTGACGGCCCAACGCCCTCACGTCAGTTTTTAACGCCCTCACGTCAGTTTTTAATTTTTGTCCTTTAAAGTAAATAAAAAACTAAAAAATTATGAATCATAAATTTATATTTTTACATCATAATCTATTGTTCTAATAAGGAAATTATGTCTCACTAGATATTAGTTTGATTTGTAAGAATAAAAATAAAAAACAGTTCATTTAATAAAATTTATAGCCTTAGAAATGTTACAATTGGATGAGTTGGCCAATGGCCAACAATAACCAGAAGGAACAACACAAATTGGAGAGTATCTGTGAGTTGATCCGAGGGGTAAACAGGCGCATTTTCAAGTTTATACGATTTTAATTTTTTATAATATGTGATCTTGCTTTATTTTTGGTCGAAATGTTTCATGGATGTTTATTAAGATCTTATTAATGGCATGAGTTGGTCCTGTGAGACAAACATACACATTTTCAAGTTCAAACGAATCGCAATATTGAAATGAGTAGATATAAAGAGTGTGATAGTAACCTTTAAAATAGATGCATGGGTGACTTTTTCTATATATATATTGTGTCGAAATTGTTAATTTCGAATAAATACTTTATTAAAGGGCTAAATTAGTCTTTGCTTCCATCTTACCAAAAATGTCGTCTCTCATATTAAGTAAATTTGAATAAACTTTATAAAACAATTATTTTGTTTAAGCGGACAGATGATCTTCTATGATCTTAGTGTCAATTTAGAAAAATCACATGATTTTTTAATCCAAAAGATAAATCTCAATTAAACCCTTTTTTTTTGGCCTTTATTGGAGATAGTGTAATGCAGGCTTATCGACATAATTATGTATGTTCAATTAGTTAACTAATCTGTTAATTAGTTAGATATACAAATTAATTAGGAGTCAGTCAATACATTTCACGTGTATATATATAGTACCAGACTTCATCTTTGTAATTCAGTTTTCATGAAATACAAATCAGAAATTTCCCAAAATTGATTCTCTATACTTGAGTTTGTTCAGCCTTTTGTGAATTTTAGGATCTTGTTTTAATTTTGGCCATTTATGAAATGCTTTATTATTAGCTAAATGTCTTAGCTTCAATTTGAACTTTAAAAATAAAGCACTTCTTAATAAGGAAAGTTTATCAAATGGCTTAAAAATAGCACTTATTTATAATGAAAGCTTATCATTTAAAATAATTAAAATTATAAAGCTTCATACATCAAATGGTATAAATGAAATTTATTTTCTCTCTTTTTCTATTTTCTTACATAACTATTGATATCTCAAAATCAATTGATCCTTTTCATTTAGACAATTTTGAAATAAATACCAAAAAATAAAAAATTTCTCAATATTTATAGCAAAACTTCATAAAACAACGTAAATATCATCAAAACAATGATATTTAGAACAAGATATCTTACAAATAATGACATTTGAAGGAGAACGTCATTAAAACAATGACATTTAATACAAATTAAAGTCAAAAAAATTAAATGTGATATTATTAATCCCCCATTACCAATATTTACACCTAATATTGAAAATTCATCTTTTAAAAGAAATTATTTCGTCATTTGGTTTATTTTTAAACTGTAGATCCTTCTTATCTAAGTTCACGACAAATTTGTCTCATATAATTTATGGGTGGAAAATTGTTGTTTTGTATTCAAAAATTTTAATTTCCAAACTCAAACGGCCTCAAAACTATAATTAATGATGAAAATTTTTTATTCATTCCGTCATACTTTTTGACTACTATATTTCAATTTTTATACCTCCATCATTGACACAATTAGTCTGAGTCCGGAGCCTAAAGGGCAAAAAAAAATAAATTCAAAAGGGTATATCAAAAAACTTTTTAACTAAAATGGTAAAATCGCTACTGATGCAGCGATTTTAGTTAAAAAATTCTTTTTTACATTTGATGTAAATCACTGCCTTTGCAACGATTTTAGTTATATTTTTTTTAATGTAAGTATTTTAGTTTTTTTCTTTTAAAATTCTGTTGTAAATATTTTACTAAATTTGTTTTATAGTAAATCGCTACCTTTGCAGCGATTGTACTTAAATTATTAAATATTTTTTTAATAGTAAATTGCTGCCTTGGCAGCGATTTTATTATATTATTTTAAAAAATCACTAAAATTCATCTTTTTAAAAAAAATTATTTTCCATCAAAAATTATCATGTAAAAAAATAAATTCACAATTTAAAAAAAAAAATAGGTAAGATCGCTGCCTAAGCAACAACTTACAATACAATTTTTTTAAAAAAAATTAACTAAAATCGCTGCGGTGGCAGCGATTTACAATAACTTTTTAATTTTTTTTTTACAAATCGTTGGCAAGGCAGCGATTTCAACTTAAAAAATAATTGTACAAATCGCTCATAGAGCAGCGATTTTCAAACGTCGGCCAAATAAATCGCTATATCAATAGCGATTTTTCCTATTAATTGTGTTAGAAAGTTTTTTGATATACCTTTTTTGAAATTTTTTTCAATTTCTTTTGCCATTTCGGCTCCAAATTCCAACTAGTCTCACCACCCTTGTCCATGGATCCTACCTCTTAAGTCATAAAAGCATCCACTTGTTTTCCCCAACCTCCAAACACCCCCCTACACCTTTGCTTATATTCTTGTCGGATCGGTTTTTTGATTTCTAATTCGACGTTTGATATTAGAATTGAGTTCTAACTAAATATAAATCTACGTTAAAAAGTTTCACATTAATGATTAAAGGATGAACCACTAAGTGGCATACTACCTTTGTCTAAGGAGTGTCAAGTGACACTCTTTCGTTGGAAAATTACATTATATAGAGAGGTTAAATTTTAGTTTAGTAAATTCATAGGTAAGCATTGATACCTCTTGATAAAAGTAAAATATTTAGTCTAGTGATTAAAGTATCATTAAAATTCCTTGAAGCCGTGGATTTTAGTCATACTAGCCTCATAATTATATATATTTTTAGTACAACTATTGACGCCCCTTAGTATTCCCTTCCAATCTCGTATAAGTTGGTGGGTTAAACTGGAGATGATATTGTTTCAATTTTTTATATTGAAAAAATTAGTTTTAAAAAAATTATATTTTTAACCTTTAATTTTTTAAAATCATTTAGGGGTATATATGATCTTTCTAGCAAAGTTTAAGGTACATTTTAATCTTTTTCATGCATAAGTTATTTTTTTGACTTCTTTGATCATCATCGTTGAATTTCTTATTCTTATTTTATTTTTTTCTTTTACTCCTTAATGTAACAAAAAAAATTGTATAATTTTAAACTATTTTTTCGGCTATATTATAATTTAGTTTTTATATTTGGAAAAAAATGGGTCATCTATGATATATTTTACAAGAATATTAGTGAAACATAAATAAATTTGACCATCAAAATAATAAATTTAAATTAGTCATTGAAACAAAAAAGAATCAAAAAAATATATGTTTGAGGAGGATTAAGTATACCCATATGGGATTCTATTTTGTTTGAAAATATTATTAAAAATTAAAGTGAAATTAATTTTTTCACTTCCATTAGAAAAAATGGTATATGTGAGTTATTTGTATAACAGTAGATGTATATATGAGTCACTTTATTAACAAGAGGTATATTAGCTCTAAATGACAAAATGACAAATTAAAGGGTATATCACAAAGAAGGGCTTTTTAATTTTATGATTTTCAATTAAAAATATGTTAAATATATTAAAACAACATTTAACTTTATGATATTAAACATGTTATTTAACAAATTATAGATTTTTTTAAAAAACTAAAATGGACTAAAAAAAAGAAGTAGTACAAATAAATTAAAATAAAAGTATACATACTTTTGGAAGTTGCAACATTTATACTTGTTTAATTTCTTTCCTTTTTCTGCCTCGTAAAAACATTTTTTATCAAAATTTTCTCTACCAAAACATCCTTCAAATGTAGGTATTTTTTTTTTAAACCTAAATTCTCAAATGTCTGCTTAATTATAATGTAACATTATATTATATGATCCAAAAGTTTAATTAATTTATAATTACTAGATTAGTATACTTTAAAGTTGTACTGCAAATCTAATTAATGTATCTAAAGCCCATGTTCCAAGGGGGAAAATCATGATTGTGGATTAGAAAAACAAATTATACTTAATAAAGTAAGGTCATTAGCTTTTCTTTTCTTCCAACTCTGCATTTCCCAATAATTAACATGATCTGCACTACTTTTTTTCAACAATTTCCTTCTTTACAGGTAAAAAAAAAGAAGATTACTTCAAATAAACTAGCTAAACCCCAATATTGACAACCCATTAATAATTTAAGGGTGATCAATTAATTATTCTTTTATATAAAACAAAATAACGTATTTAGTGAAATTTCATAGGTGGGCTTTGAGGAGGCTAAAATGTACACATATCGTAACACTATCTTGTGGAGATAGTGAGAGACTATTTTAGAAAGGCTCTCGATAATAAATAAAAGGTACAAAGAAGAGGACAGTGAAAAATACATAGCAAATAACACGTCAATAGTGCAAAGTCTATCATAAAAAAAGCAAAATAACAAAAAAAAAAAAAAGAGTGATCAATTGATTTTCTAATATTCTTTCATTAGAAACTTACTTTATACATAACTATGTATAAAAAAAAAAATTCAGTGTGCAATATTATGGCTATTGAAACCAATTATTACAATGAAAGTCTCAAGTGTTGTGGCTAAGGGAGAATGAGAATTACTTGGACTTCCCAAGAAGGGTGTAGATGGCGTGTATCGGATCCTTTGAAAGTACTTAATGCAATTTTATAGGATTTAATACACTTGTATCAATATTTTTAGAAAGTTCAAGCAGCATAAATTTTAGATCATGATTCTGGCTCTCGACAGTTATACTAATATTTTCAAAAAGTTTTAGCAACATAAATTATAGGTGAAAATCATTTAACCGTTAACTGGACCCATGAGGACCTAGTTTTTTTTTGTGTGTGGCTTCATCATGAATTTGATGATGAATTGAAAACTATAGGTTTAAATAATTTGCATTGATTTGGGTATAATCTTTAATGCTCCCTTAGAAATTGATGAACATCAATTGGTACATGCACATTTAATGAACAAACCACATTCATCATTCTTATTTTATGTTTAACATACACATCATTATCACTCTTCAATAAGAAAATCATGAATGGCTCTGATGGAATTTGCTGCAAATTAAAACTATGGAGAATTTTTTTATTTTTTTTAGGGTCCCCATGTAGACCTTTTGCCTACAATAATGAATTAAGTAATCTACTAGTAGTAAAGAAGAAAATTAATAAAAGAGGCATTGATTTCTTTGGTATACCTTAATTTCTGTAAGCTTTATGTGGTGCATATATATTTTATTTTTATTAGTAGAAGTAACTGGCAGCTTATATTATTAGAGTGGGTGACATATAATAAAAGTCAGTATATGCTAAAGTCTAACTACTTCATTAATCGAAATCAAGGAAAAATGTTTTTATGAGTTTCTTTTAGTCAGGTGGAATGACCTCAGACTCGTATAGTTAGTTTCGTTTATCAGTTGGATCCTTTTATTTATCATTTTATCAAATAAATACTTAAATTTGATGAAATTATACTTTCTAAACCCTTTCCCATTTGTTCAGTGTGCTGTGTGATGCAATCGTAAAGTATCTAACATGTATCAGAACTTGTGATATTTTTCATAGTCCGAACAATATAGATTGCAAAATATTTTAAAGGAAACACAAATGTGAGCATACACGCTTTGTTAGGTTATTAGCATTTTAATATTAATATTTAACATATTAAATTGTTTTATTTTGGAATGACCATTGGTAGACATTTGTGTTTTAAACTATCAATTTAATCGTATTATTCATCTTTGACTTGATAGCCATGTACTGTCATTACTTTTGGCTTTACTGACTGAATTCATTGTGAGATAAAAACATTCCAATAAACATTGGAATTGATAACTTCTACATCATCCATTAGCATTGGTTATCCATCACTTTATTTCATATTTAATTCCTCCATTATTCTTTGTAACCTATGTAACTCCTATTGTAACCTAGGTAACCTACGAAACTCCTAAATCTATTATCTTCACTATTTACTACCTCTATTATCTTCCTATTTATTGTTAGAAAGACTTAAGGGCCCGTTTGACCATAAATTTTGCAAGTAAAACTTGGGGAAAAACTTGGCAAATTTTGTTTGTCCATACACTTTTTTATTATTTGGCAAATTTTTTTGGCAAATTTTCCAAATTCCCAAATACTAGAAAAAACTAGTATTTGGGCCAAATTTCATTATTTGGAAAGTTTTAGAAATTCAATTTTTACCCTTAACTTTTTATTTTACAAAAATAATATATTTGTTGACACCAACCAATTCAATTAGCTCCCCATCTGCCAACATTATTTAGTCTTAATGAACTAGCTACTAAATAAAATATGAATTGCATTTATTTTATTTTGGTAGATAAATATTACGTTGTTGATACTGGTCTACGGAATACAAGAGGATTTTTAGCTCCATTCAAAGGAATGCGCTATCATTTGCAGGACTACCGAGGAAGTGAAAGAGAGCCTAAGAATGGAAAAGAGCTATTTAACTATAGACATGCTTCTTTGCGCAATGTAATTGAAAGAACTTTTGATGCGTGGAAAAGTAGATTCAGAATACTAAGACAAGGCATGAACAACTATGAATGTGACATGCAAGTGAAAATAGTAATTGCTTGCGCTGTATTGTATAATTTTTTACGTGAACACCAAAGTAGTGATGGAATATTCAATGAATATGAAAATGATGATATGGTTGTTGATGAAAGTGACGAACTATTGGCTCAGGGTAACAACATCGCTTCATCTTCTCGATCATCTGATTCGAAATTGCAAGCTCATCGAGAAGAGATTGTTCATAAAATGTGAGAAGATTATATTAAAGAATAGGTTGAACTCTTTCAGATGAGAAAACATAAGTTCTTCAGTGATTGCAATATTTATTTCCTTTTGTTTTTTTCTTTTTTTTTCTCCCAATTTATATTAGTTGTATTTTCATTACCATGATTTGTACCAAGACTTTTTCACTATATGAATATTTATTGTAATGGTTCTTGTTGATTTGTTGCGGAAGTCATAAAACTTGTTACATGAGATTTCTATTGTGCTATGTAATACAAATTTATGGTTAGTTTGATAGTTTTAGAAACTTATGGGTATAAATCATATTTCTTAAAAAAATGAAATATGTTTCTCAAATTCTATGGCCAAACACATGGTAAAATTTCACCCAAATTTTCATCCAAATAATATTTGCCAAAAATATTTGAATATCTATGGCCAAACTCTAGCTTATAGTGGTGGTCTTTATTTGGTTTGGTACACACAATACACAAGAGAAAAAACATAAAGTGAAAGTGTTAGTCTAAAAGAGAGTTTTTATTAGTTGAAGAGAGATGTTCTTTTTTGTGGAGCTTTGGACTAAACTCTTGTCTAGAGTTGTTGAGTTATAATTTGTGAAGACTGTTATATTCTGAAGGGGACAAGTCAAAGATGACTACTGCTGAACCGGTGAAAATATTTGCAAAATATTTGCTGCAGTAGGCTTGAATCTCCTTAAAGAGAGCAGGATATCCGCGCCTCAGCCTTGAAGTGATTTATTTTCTTCATTTTTTATTTTCAATTGTACTCTTATATTTTTTGTTATCTAGTAAATTTTTTACTAACACATTTTATACTTATCAAATTTTATTTATAAGATAATTTATTGAATATATTATTATTGTCGTAAGCATAGATGTATGTACAGCCAAGACACCCTGGCAATATGCAATATATTGTGGGCCTGCAAGCTAAGATAAAGATGTTGTAGTTTTTATGTATTTAATTGAGATCTCTATTTAATTTATTAATTTGCTCTCTAAATTTGTTTAATATTAATGGTGACAAGTTTCCCAAGAATCTAGCTTTTTTGCTTCCTCCCTTTTTCAGAGTCCATAAACTGAAGAAGAAGAAAAAAAATAAGGGGAGCAAAAGGGGTACACAAAGTGGGGCTTTTCTGGGTCACCTTTTTTTATTTTTCACTGAAAACCAGGGAACAGAATTCTTGATTTATATTCTTTTGCTCATCAGTTGTGCTGGCAGAGCTTCTTTTTTTTTTTTAACTGATTCTGCAGACTCAACAAATGTTAAAGTTCATGCCTTTGGCATTTTCTGTCAGATTATATTTGGATAAACAGAAATGGTACCACCAATTTCTCTGATTCAATTACTGGAGTTGTTTTTTGTCTTGTGAGCCATTAATGTTAGCTCAGAATTGTGGGGTTCTTGTTTTTTTTCCCAGCTGAAGAAGAAGTCTTCTTGATTTGTAAGTTTTCTGTTTTCTTGAATCTTGATGTTATATATAGTAGTAAAGTTTCTGCATTTTGTAGTTGTTTAGGGGTAGGTTTTTAAGAATGTGATTTCAGATTCTTGATACATGATGATAAGATTGTGTGTGTTTTTTTTCTTCTTTTGTTTACTTTCCAGTATTTTGCTTGGACCACAAGAAGTTGCTCTTGTCTCTTTCACTTTATCATGTTTTATGTTCTTCCAAGTTCCACCTCTTGAACTAAAATGAAATTTGGGATCTTTATCTTTTTTCTTGTGTTTGTAACTTAAAGGGGTCCTTTTCCTTCTTTTGTTATCTTGGTTTTTCTTCTAAATATCCCATTTCCCCTAGAATTTTAGTGAGGAGGTGATGATACTTTTGAATTGGTGATTAAGGAGTGGCTTATGTTTAGGCAAATGCCCTGATGAGTTTCTGAATTCTGACGCTTTTTTTTTTGTCTTCTCAAGGGAGAGAAGGTTAATTGAGTAATGGATGTAAAGGGTGTCTTAAGTTCCTGTTTGATTACATCAGAAGGGAGAAGGGAGAGCTTATGTCCAATTTTCTTTGGTGTTTCTTGTGCATTTGTTGCTATAGGGCTATTACCGGAGCCCGAAAAATGTGATGAGAGTTTGTTAGAAGTGAGGAATAGGATGCTTCAAGGAAGTGCTCATCTATTGGGGTTGCTTGTGTGGAGAGTACAGAGGTATGAAGCAAGAAATGAAAAGTCTGAATTGTTACTTAAGTTAGCGAATGCAGAGAAAAAAATCGAAGAACTGAAGGGGTTAAGAAGGGAGGATGCTAAAGCAAATGAGAAAGTTGTGTGCATATATGCAGCACAAGAACAGTGTTGGTTTAATGAGAGGAAGAAACTTAGGCAGCAAATTGGTGCTTTTATGAATGAGTTGAGAGTTGTTGAGAAGCACAAGGACACCCTTGTTGCTGAATTAGATTGCAAACTGGAGGAGAGTAAAGTAGTTGTGCAGTCGAAAGATAAGATCATTGAGGATGAAGGGAAAGCACGTCATGATCTTGAAGAGAAGTTGAAAAAGGCTGAAGCTGTAGCAGAAGAATTGAGGAACACTGCGAAATTTGATGCTCAAAGGCACTCTAATGAGATATCTAAACACAAAACTGCATTCATTGAACTGGTGTCTAATCAGCGGCAGCTTGAAGCGGAGATGGGGCGTGCGCTCAGACAAGCTGAAGCAGCAAAGCAAGAGGTTAGTTCGGTACTTGAGCAGAAGGAGCAGGCTATCTTGATGACCCAAAAACTATCGATGGAGCTAGTCAAAATGCGCAAGGATTTGGAACAGAAAGAACAGATTTTGTCAGCTATGCTGAGGAAGTCCAAATTGGATACAACAGAGAAACAAATGCTTTTAAAGGAGATCAAATTATCAAAAGCCAAGAGACAGCAAGCTGAGCTAGAGACTGAGAGATGGAAGACAGCTTCAGAGTCTTGGTATGAGAGACATTCACTAAGAAATATGCTGTACAAACGGATGAGTCCGAAGTTGGAGGTTGTTCCCAGTGGGAAAGGGATGCTTTCAAGCGCAAAGATGCTACCAACAGGAAAAAGCAGATCACACAAGACTGATTATCTTCTTGACGAGCAACCTGAGGGTACAAAAGAGCCAGAACTATTTCCTCATGTTCCGGATAAATTCTTGACTGAGGATGCTGAAGAAGAAAGTAAGACCATATTCGCGATACACGTGTTTTGTTAATAGCATATTCATCAATCTTAATTAGTGATAGTATATCAGCAATACAAATGTTCATTCATAGGATATTCATCAATCTTGATTAGTGATAATATGTTTCCTACTTTCCATTGTTCAGAATTTCAATATATGGAGTTGTCATTCTGTTTATTTACTATGTTATTTTTTGTGTTCTCTTCAATCTTCTGTGCAGTAATCACAGATGATGTCGAGCACTTGGAGAATTGGGTTCGATCAGAGGCTGAAAAGTACAGTGTTGCAGTTGAGCACAGGCATCATCGGGAGCTGGATGCTTTTGCAGAACAACTGAGACTCAAAGATGAGAGGTTAGAAGCTTTTCGATGGCGCCTACTCAGTATGGAACTTGAGTCAAAGAGGTTACAGTCACATATTGAAGTGCTAGACCATGATCTAGCTCAGCTCCGGCAAGATAATATGAAGTTGGATGCATTGCTATTGAATCGAGAAGTAGAAGTACAATCCCTCAAACAGCAACTCACGGAATATTTTCACCTTCCTGATTCCCAGAAGTCCAATGCAAATGCTTGTCCAAAAGAGCAGGACAAAGCCAATCATACAGTTTGGTCCAACGTGACGCTTATAAAGACAAAACTAGGTGAGAAAGAGCAAGAAACAAAGAACCATCCTGAGGAAACCTCTCAAAAGGTAAAAAATGGAAAAAAAGTTGAGACCAGAACAAATAACCCACAAAAAGACATAATTTTGACTCTACAGTATCCTACAAAGGAGATTGGTGAGACGAAAGATGGAGTGTCACATATGAATGCTTCTAAGACAGAACATTTCAGCACAGAGGATGCTCGGAATGCTGAAACATCAACTTCAGAATGTGATAGCGAAATTAAGAAAAATAAGTCACTTTGGAAGATGGATTTACATGCTCTTGGAGTTTCATACAAAATCAAGAGGCTGACTCAGCAATTTGTCATGCTTGAGAGGTTGACCAGCAAACAAGAACCTGCTGGAAATTATGAAAACAATGATAACGGACGATCTGGCACGAGAGGATTCCGTGCATTGATGTCTTTACTGAATAAACAAGTTGCTCGTTACGAGTCCCTTCAGGGGAAAATCGATGATCTATGCAAGCGGATGGTATGTTCTTACTAAGTATTATCCTTAACTTGAAAAATGATCTATTTTGTTGCTTGACTCATCAATGCTAATGACCTCTTGTTGTGTAATATGCAGCATGAGAATGACCTGAATGTAAATTGTGAAGGTTCAGTTATACGAAAAACGAAGGAAGAAACTAAGTTGCTAGAGCACTTTCTTGAAGAAACATTTCAATTGCAAAGATACATAGTTGCAACAGGACAGAAATTGATGGAAGTCCAAACAAAGATTGCTTCTGGATTTGTCGTAGCTGCAGAAGAACTTGATACACCAGCAAGCTTTGATGTCAAACGGTTTGCAGATGGCATTAGAACTCTCTTTAGAGAAGTTCAAAGAGGCCTTGAAGTTCGTGTATCTCGAATTATAGGTGATCTTGAAGGAACTTTGGCCTGTGATGGCATCACATATTTCAAGAGATAGTCCTCATGGACGCAGAATCTTGTTGCCCTTAAGCCTTAAGGTACTTTCCTGGTCTTCTTAGCTTAACATGAGACATAAAATTTACATGGTGCAGCAGCTTATTCGAAGAATGTCTTCAGTTTTATGGAACCAAATCATTAATCCAGTCCCGGATATACATGTAAATATCCTACAAGTATAAATTCCAATATTTCGCATACATAGAGAGTTGCTGCATCATCTATAGCAGTATCAGTGTTTCACTTATATTCAGCCATTGTTAATTTTGCTTTACATAATTCTCTAAATAAACGAAATTCCGCTTAGAGGGGTTACAACTTGTGCATGAATCTCTTGGATTTACTTCTGTACATGATCATAATATATAACAGGAGGAATTACTCCTTAATTTTTCTTCAAATGACAAATTGAAATGTTCATTTCCATGAGGACAGACAGACAGGGGACAAAGCGACTTTCTGAGATATTAGCTTTAAATTGATTGACCATCTGAGAAATCAACTCGCAAATTTAGCCTTATTATAGAAAGTTTACGATATTGCAACAAGAAAACTAACTATTCCTATACTTTTTTGGTTCATGTAATGTGTATATGTAAATCATTCAAATAATCTTGTCAATATTCATTTCTCATTTGCCTTTTTTATACATGAAATCATTGTCCTTTTAAGAAAACATTATTGACTTGTTATAATCTTGTTGATTGGTTCTGCAGCATTTTTCAACTACTACATGAATGATACACTATCTGTAAAATTGCAAGTCATCTTATATGCTATCACTTCAAAAAATAGAAAAGAAAATGAGTGCTTGAAGAAGTCAAATGAGTACATGTTTGACTTGACATACCTTTTAAGTTATGCAAAATTATAATAAAAAAACTATCTGAATGTTGATATATGAACAAATTCTACAATAAGGGTAATATAAGTATAAAATATTTTCTAAACTGAACTAGTAAAATTGAACATAGATAGCAACTAAAGTTTAGGTGTAATTGTGTTACTACAAGTCGACAAGTATGTATTTTATTAGCAGTAAAGTCACCTTCTGTTTAAAAATAAGTGTTATCTTAATAAAAATTAAGTCTTAAAAAATTAATAAATACAATGTTTAGTTTACTAAACTTTCCCTGTACTAATATTCATCTTGAATTTCTAAAGTAACAGATATTTTGAGACTTTATTTTTTTTATTAAGATAACACTTATTTTAAGACGATAAAAGTATTGAACTCTCACGAATTATCCAGAAATGTGCATAGGGAATAAATAGTAAAAGGTTTGGTCATGAAAAATACTTATTTGCACCAGATATATATTAAATAATAATAATTTTTGACTTAAAAGTCATAAAAATAAAGTGAAATTTACATCACTTATATAACCAAATAATTTGGAGACTTAATGGGCTTACTATAGTCTGCATCTAGGTAGGGCTGTTGTGACCAATATTTTCTTCTTGGGGTCGACTATAATAAATAAACATGGACCTAAGAGCTGTAACACACATTTAATTATTCCATGAGTCATGTCCAACATCTTGTAAAAAAACTTATTAATCGAAATATAAAAGAGAATACACAATATCGAGAATATTAATTTTATCATATGGTTTAAGACTCTGTATATTCGATTTTCTAGAAGACCAAATCGAATTAATTAAGCTTTTCTAGCTTAATTAAGTTGTATTAGTATTAGCCTGATTGAATTAGAAATTGATTAATGGTACAGATATTTTGAACTGAGATGTGACCAAACTAAATTAATTATTGATGAATTCATTAGTTAATGTGGATGGTTAAAGCATTAATTAAGGGTGGAAAAAGAAATTAAGATATTTTTGGTCATCCCATGTGGGAATGAATGTCCTCTATGGCTTAAGCCATCTTCTTTTGTCCCTTCTTTTTGAAACATTTTTTTTTATCTAATCTCGATGTTTGATATTTATATTGAAATTTGATTAAATTTAAATTGATAACAAAATTAGCTCTCTGTTATTACGACTACAAATAGTTATCGATAAAATTGATAGAATTTAATTCATGGATATCTCCATTGAGCAACACAAGTGTATTTGGTTTTGCTTTTCCGCGAGAGTGATGAACTAGGAAGAACAAACATTATTGAGAGGAAAGAATTTTCGTCGTGTTAAATTGCTTAGGTGGACTGTCATGTCAATTTCAATGGTAAAATAACGTTTTAAGAGTATTTGTTGTTCAAAACATAAACTACAAGTGTAGTTTTAATTGCAAAAATAAGTAAAGGGAATATATGAACTATTTCAAATAGCTCGAGGTTAATTTATCCTCTTTTTTTTTGTATCACTGTATCAAAATGATCTTTAGTGACAATTAATTAACGACAATAGTTTAATTGTCACTAAATATGTATTTTTAGCGACAATTAGCACTCTTTACATATGTCCCTAAAGTCGTTAGCGACATTGCATTCAATGACAATTACCTAATACCTGTAAAGAATTTAACACTCTGTTAATATGTATATTTATTACCGTTAAAATGTATTTTTGTTGTAGCGTATATTCAAAGAGAGATATAGTAAAATAACCTTTTTATTTATAGTTTCTCTAGAAATGTGGCAAGTCAGTCTTAAACAAGTATCGTTGGACAGAGAAAGTATTAGTCATGTAATTTCTAAATTGCTAATCAATCACCATATTAATTTTATAGGTGAACATGATATTGTCTATATAGAATTTTATACTTATATAACTTAATCTCCAAATCGATTATTAAACGATTTCATCGTATTTATCTAAATTATATATTTATCTAGTTGACATCTTAACATTGCCGTCTAAAAGTTCAATGCCATTTGGATGTTTCTTTTTCACCGTTATACAAAACCTTACCTTCATGACCTTTTCATAACCCTCTTAAATAATTGTATTGTATATTAACATATTATTTTATATATATATATATACTTGTTTAAATAAATAACTATATAATATAAACAGAACGGTTGATCTTCATTAGCGACTGATGAGTAAGTCATTATGTGACCGTTGAAAGTCGTTATCAATTCTTTGTGTTACTTATGACTAATTCAACATCTTAAAACCCCACACATCTTTAAATATATTTTTTTTTGTGTTATTTGTTGTATTTTTCTTTTATATATTGCTTGATAAAATATTAATTAGAGTAGTTTGTGAAAAAAATAACTTATTTTATCTTGAATTTTTAATGTAATTTTAGACTGTTTTTGGATATACTCCATCCGTCCACTTTTATTTCTTATGATTTTATTTTTTAGAGTCAAACAATTTTTTAACTAACATTTTATAATGTATTTTTTCATCATATTGATATGCAAAAAATTGCAATTTATAGTACTGTTTGTTTAGCTTTTGAATATCTATTTTTTTTGTTTAAAATCTCAAATTATATAATCTAATTTAACTTTAAGAATTTAGTCAGATTGACTTTCGAAAAACACGACATAACAAATAAAAATGGACAGAAAAAGTTGTTAGGTTGTGGAGCCTGATTAATATTTATTCTCCATTTATTCTTTGTAACCTAAAATACTCTGAATTATTAATATATATACCCACCGTCGTGAAAGTTTACTCACGGGATGTTACCACGAAATATTGATTTCTCTCTTTCTCTCTCTAGATCTCTCATCTCTTTCTCTCGAAAGTTCTTGTGTTCTTCATTCATCAAGTGTGTGTGTAGACTCAATCCTAACAAAAATACCTTTTAATTTGATCAACTTTGAATATGCACAAATAAACACATATCTCCTAGTTTTACAAGTGTATATTCAAAGTAGAAAGGCGTAGATGCAATTGTCAACTTAAATTACATGCTTGTGCATTATGTGTTTGAAAACCATGACAGATAATTTGAGACGGAGCGAGTAAATATTAAATGGGCCCCATACCCTTATACTTGAGGTTAAGCTATATATCCGTTACTCGTGAATAAGAAGCGCCACATAAGAGGAGCGTTTTTACAACCCCTCATTTTTTTCATGCTTACACATTTAATTTATACAAAATATAAGTGTTTGGAATTGTGACATAAAATTTTACAATATGGCCTCTCATTATATTCATCATGATGATCAAACTACAAGTACTAATTTTTCTTCTTCATATTCTACTCCAAAACTTTCTTTATCTAAACTTCCAAACAAACCAATTAGAAACACCAACAATGATGTATTAGCTACATATGCAACTCCACCACTTCATCCAACACTTACAATTCCATTTCAATGGGAAGAAGCACCAGGAAAACCTAAAGTTACAAAGTCCAAAACAGCAAGGTGTCTAGACTTACCACCAAGGTTAACATTGTTGTTGAATGAAGGTGGTAAAATTACTAATACGCCCTCCCCAACGACCGTGATGGACGGTCCTTATAGCGTGGGGAGGTGTTTTTCGTCGATCGATGAAGAGATTGTGAGTAGTAACAATAAAGAGAATATTATGATGGGATCATGGAGATGGGAAAACATGAAGGAGAATAATGATAATAGTAATAATAGAGGAGTTGTTCATAAGGGTAGTTTCGACTTTTCCGGTTCTCTTAATAGAAGTACTAATTCAAGTGTAAGGCTTACAAGGAAAGGAAGCTTCTTCAATTTCTCTCGTAACTTGGTAAGTTTCCTATAATACCCTTTCTTAATCTTGGCCTAAATTATGTACGTGAGTCAATTAATTAGTTTTTCTTAAAAAGAAAAAAGTATTCTTCTTGTAATCATGAATAAAGTACCTTTTGCATCTTACTATCCCAAAGATTAAAAAAAAAACGAGTTCTTTTCGTCTGTCATAATATCTGTTGCTGGTGCGAGGTGATCGATGTCAATTATAATCTGTTTATAATAATTATATAATATTAATTATTGTGTATTAATTTACAGGGAGAAATTTACGAAGGCTTTAAGCAAGTAGTTCCAAGGAGATGGAGACGACCAAAAAACAAAAGAGCTATATGAGATATATATATTATATGAATATAAGGAAAAAATTTATCCTATAATTATTTTTCTCTCTTTTAATTAAAAGATGGATTGATTATAAATTTAGTCAATTATCTATAATGACTTTATTATTATGTACTTGGTTAATTATAATTAGTTAATGGAATTAGTTATCTGTATTTAGGTGCAATGTACTTGGAACTTAATTTATGTAAATATAAGTTGTATACGCCATGTGAACTTAACTACTATTTCTACATAACACTTACGCAATGAAATTAACATATATACATGCATTGTATAAACTTTGATAATATTTTCAAATGCAGTATACATTTTTTATTATATGTACACAAAATATTGACTTATTCATATTCACAAGTTACCTTATAAGTAGTTACCTTATAAGTATTAATAATGTTGTATAGCTATATAAATATAATAACTATTTCTTCCGATTAGTTGTTACTTTCTCTTTCACACTCTTGAGAAAATCATAAATAAGAATTACTTTTAAAATATTTACAAATATTTATTTACACCATAAGAAATAAGTAATTGAAAGGAATGATGAAAAGACGTAATTTCTATTCCAATCTTATAAATTAATAAGCATGAAAGAAATATTTTTTGCAAAAGGGTAGTATCTTTTGAAACAACTATTAATGTGGAATAAAAACTCATCTTTTCAAAAGATACTCGAAGATACAATTTTAAAAACTCAAGTTTCAAAAGATGAAGGGAATAACATGTTTAAAAACGCAAGTTTCAAAAGTACTATTATTTTCTTATACATTTTGCAGAATCAAACAATAATACTCCAATAGTAACGGAATTAAAATAGAAAAAAACATAACAATCACAACAATAATAACTTAATAAAACTATCTTATATAAATTTAAAACAAAAAAAATAGTAATGTAGACTAGTAATTAGGAAATTCTTAGCAATACTTTTTGTATTAAGATCAAAACCATAAAGGGGAAAAGATTAATGTTAAGATAAATAATCAATGCCATATGCACATGGCTAATTGATCATACCTACATTACTACTAATTGTAATTAAGAAAATGTAGCCTATGGTAAACTAAAGAAATCTAGCTAAGCCCTATGGGAAATTAAGTTAAGGTAATGAACTTAATAAAAATTAGCAGCCATGGCCATGGAAGCCCTTCTTTTCTTGTAATTAGCCTTGAAACATGTTTGTCTTAGCTTCTTTGTTCTATCAGTTAGTTCCATTTCAGGCACTCTTTCAACCATCCTTTGATGCTCTTCCAGCATTTCCACTTCACTTGTAAGTCCCATTTCCTGCATCAAATTGTCTTAATGTTATTTATATATACCTAGTTTCTCTCTTCACTATAACGTAAGACTAAAAAGTTTTATATAAACCTATTTCTCAATTCACTCTAACAGAAGACTAAACAAGGACACATGTTACAATCTTATCCATTGATCCGATTTTTAATAAATATCGGGATAAGATTATGAGACATGTATGTCTGTTAGTATAAAGGGTATATATGCTCTAGCTTTTATATGGCAGGGCACTGATGTTCCAAAAGTATAACGAAGTATATCTGCATACCATTTACGATAATTCAGGAGGTACATTTGTTATTTTTTCCAATAATTTATAACAAATCCAGCAAGCAAATGAAATATATGCTTGTATATTATGGGAAATTATTGCATACTCAAATATATGATAGATATAATAACTTATATGTTTGTTCTATATGTCTACGAATCTAGGGTACTACTAAAAGGGTTTGAATGAACCAAGTACGTAGCTTATCCGTAGACCTTGTATTGTACTAAAAAAATAAGTAAATGTATATTTATTAACTTGTGAACCCCTGATAAAACAGTTAACAACTCATTGTTATAGAAGGAGAAGAAAATTTAGAAACCCCAAACCGCTAGTACTGGCTCCGCCTCTGCTTGGTAGGAGTATATATGGTCCACAACAAATAGACTAAACGTGGTATGAATTGATCAAGCTCTAATTAACTCTTAATTTAGTTGTAATTAATCATATTTATACTTAGTTAAAGAAAAAAAACGTACATAGACAAAATTAAGCACGTACCTTAACGTTATGAATTAGAGTTTGCAAGCTCTTGAGTTTACGATGAGGCCATCTCATTATATTAAGTTCCCTACATCTTTTCTTCAAAACTGTCAATCCAACTCTCAACTCTTTTGCTGCTTTTGTTATTGGTACATGAAAATACCTTTGTATTTCTTCCAATTCCAACGTATCGCTCTTTTTATGCCTCCTATTATTATTTCGATTTTGAATAATCTCCATCGAGTCACCATAAAAAGCAGGAGTAGTAACCTGAGATTCGCCTAAAGTGTCATGTGTCGCGTTCTGAGGCATGACATTGACATTTGCATCATGAATAATGAGGGTATTATTGTCTTCTTGGAATTGAGGTGGTAGTGATTTCAAGTCAAATGAGCCCAAATCTTGGCATATTTCTTCAAACTCTTCAAGCCCAAAATATGGCAAGTTGTTGTTTTGGAGATCATTGGGTAATTCAAATGGATCAAATTCAAAGTTCAATAAGCCTCCATTGGACAATCTTGAATCTTGTTGCAATGTTCTATTGATTAAAATAATAAAAGAAGAACAATACATTAATTTTTAATCAAGATTTAATAAAATATACAAAAGAAACAGAAAGAAAATCTTGTTTGCAGCGTCACCCTTCTCGAAGGGAGTGCGCAAAAAATGAAAGACATACTACATATTAAAGAAGAAATAGTTTACTAGGTTTTGAATAAATTTAAATACAAATACAACATTTGATCAACAATACTGAATTTTTGTTAAAAAAAAAATAGTTTACTAGGTTTTGAATAAATTTAAATACAAATACAACATTTGATCAACGATACTGAATTTTGTTGAACATGCAAGTAGAACTATAGCTTCATACATATATACATATTTATGCTTTAAAAAATTCGCCTATCATGACCTTCTTATCAAGAAATTCACTAAAATTTTATTTCTAGATTAATCGAGCCTAGCAAAAAAAATGTACTATATACAAAAAAGTTAAAACAAAAAATCGCAAACATAATAGTTAACTCGTTATGTTTATGATTACTTACCCGAAGGTGGAAGGAGGGTATTCTTGTTCAGAATACAACCAATCAAAGTGATCATTCTGATTTTCCATCTTTAGAACATCAAGTACTTGAGATTTCACATCCATATTTAGAAGATTTTTTTTTTTTTTAATGTAGAGAGTTTTATATTCAAATTTAATTGAAAAGGCCAATGAGGGGTGTGTGTATATATAAATTGGGAAATGGAAGTGAGTTAAATGAGTAATTAATTAATTTGGAGTTCGTGCAAGAGGGATTATGGGAGTTACAATGTATAGAAATTATGGATTTTGATTAATGGGCACGGCTTTTAAATATGAATTAGTGTAAAAAATGTGCCTATTAATTGTTTTTGATAATTACATGATTAATTGTGGGACACTAATTAATGCACTATTCATTCTAAATTTCATTTACATACACTACTTATAGTATGTATGCGTGTGATTTCGATGTGTGTGTGTTTACACTTAGCAATATTAATCCATGCATGCATGTTTATCTAAAATGAGGTTCATACTTTTATTTGACTAAAAAGAAACATTTAATAAAGGATTTATCCTCAAAATTTATCGCTATCTAAATTTATTCGTATCGCGTGTTTATATTAAGCTAAGATATGAATGTCATGTGTTTAAATTTATAGTTTATTTTACTTCTTTAAATTATGTAATAATGAAAATTACGTTAGCCTGATATAAACACATGCTGATAAGTTTAGATTTTTTGGTTAAGTAGTTATAGCTAAAACTACTTTTTGATAACTTGTTGCTAATCCGTCGTTAAATTGACAAAGATTTTCTTTTTTTGTTTAATGATAAAAGTCATGTCTCCTAAAATGTAAACAAAAATTAACTTATATACATAGTTATATTCCATATGAAAATTCATATTATTAGTGTATTTTAATTTGTAGCAAGTTATATATGAATTATTTTTCAACTTATTGATTTCATTTACTATGAATAATTTTCTGTAATTACTTTTTTGATAACTTGACGGTGTAAAAATACGATTATATTTTAGATTGTCAATATAGAAGTTAAATTCAACAAATGCATCTACTAGTTTCCATTTTATGTTTCTAAAAATTAGATTATTTCTGAGGGTAATATGTATATATTTTTAAGAGAAAAATAAGTAATTACACGATTTAACATAACATAATTTTTTAAAAATCTTTATGATTTGAATTAATTACAAAAATGTCATTTTTCCTTCTCTCTTAATATTCACTCAGCCTTTTTTAGATACATTACAATTTTGTTTGTGTATAATGTATCAGATACAAATGTTATTGTTGATACATAACTTTAATTATTTCAAACGTAAATCAGTATAAATTTGATTTGTAGTTATGTATCAGTTATCAGATTCATAACTCATCTATCATTTGCTATGTAATGGACGAACTAGCAACGTGTCAGCAAGTTTTGAATCGAGATTATTAGTATAATTTGGATAACTTTCGAGATAGAATAAAACAATAAAGTCAATATATGATGTATGGATAATAGTGAATGGAGTCAATATATTGGGATTAACGTAGAGTGGAAGTTACAAAATCAATTACTCCTACTAACAAGTAGGATAGGAGTATAATTAGGAATAATTATGAACACAATTAATGAACTCAAATGCGTTCATAAAATATATTTATGTTTTATTTGCTCACCCTTGTGTTAGGGTTCTGTGATGGGCTTTTCTTTGCTGCCATCCATCAAGACCAGTCCAATAAATTGAATTAGGCCCATAAATTAGGCCCAAAACCCAGATTTTGCAAGTTTTCATGAATATGGCCTCTATTTCTGGTTTTCCTTTTTTTTAAAAAATAAAATAATATATATATATATATATATATATATATATATATATATATATATATATATATATATATATATATCATATTGAACTAAAATGATAGTTGTCGAGTAATGAGTTGGTGACCTAATGGTGTCTGGATGGATTTTTTTTTATTTTTTTTTTTAGTGTTGACGTTTTGGTAAATTTCACATTAGATACATCACTTTAATTCGAGTATTGATGTGTATCGGTCAGTTCAGCTCGATTTTGAAGTTATTTGATTGGATTTATCGATTATCGGTTTCTAATTATGTTAAATTATTAAGAATAAATATTGACTTATAGGTTTATTGATTACTGATCATTATATGCATGGTTCGGTTATCGTTTAACCGTTGAGATTTAACACATAAAAATAAATGACTAAAACCACTTAGAAACATGGTGACAAACTAAATAAACCATACATACGAGTAATTGATATATTGCTATCTTGCTAAAAAAAAAGTACTGAATAAATGAAAGCTTGAGATTATTAGAAACAAAAATATGAAACTAAATTGTTAAGTCAATAACTTTATATATCGAATGGTATAAATATAATTTATTAGTTTACTATTGGATTATCGATTAATTCGTTGAGCAAAAAACCTCAAATCAATAACCCGACGTGAAAAAAAAACCATTATTAAAAGGGCAACTTTCACATATAGCAAACATAAAATTCATATTTGTATGCTATAATAAAGTTTACATAATTGCGCTCCATAGCAAACATATAAATGTATAATTCGCTATGCATATACAATTAAAGCGAATTGTATAAAATGAAGTGTATAAAATGAGAAAGAGAAAGAGACTTGGGCAGAAAATTGTATAAAACGAAGTGTATAAGATTAATTGTATGTGTAATTATAAGTGTATATAACGATTATATGCAATTTGAATTCGTATAAAATGAGGAAGAGAGACAAAAGAGATTTGGGCAGGAAATATACAATTGAATCGAATTGTATAAAACGAAAAAGAGAGAAACTATATACAATTTAAATTTGTATAAAACAAGAAAGAGAGAAAGGCAAAAGCTAACAAAAAATATATGTATTTATACAAACAACATTTTATACATTTGCGTTTGTATAAGGATATATAATTATTTAAGAAAAATCGAATTTGGAGAGAGATTTTAGGAAAAATTGAAAGAAATTGGAAGAGTAAAAATAGTTAACAGATTTGTATTAAGATAGAGGGTGGCCACAACCAATTAAAAATAATTGATTTGGGAAGAAATTTAGGGATAACTAAAGATAATGGGAGAGAAAAGATAGGGAGAATTTGAATAAAAAAATCTTCTACTTGATGAGTGGGTCCGAACCAAATGGCAAAATTTGTGCAAATTTGGTAGAGTACAAATGTTTCAAACAGTATCTATAAAATTTATTTTAATTTAAATGTTTGCTATTATGTACAATTTTTCCTTATTAAAATTGTTAAACTAATAATAACTTATTACCCATAAATTATTTTTTTTTTATAAAAATTAAATTATTAATTTTGACTTAATTTTAAATAAACCTAATTAATATTTTAATAAAATATTATAAAATATTCAATCCGCTTATTTGATACAAGATCGTTACACGCTATTTTTCATATCAACGCATTACTCAAATGGCATGTAGGGATAAAGAAAGCACAATAAAAATTTGGTTGCTAATTTTGACTTTTTTGTTTGGTGGCAATTGGCATTGACGAGAAAAAAATAAATCAATCTTTGTTGTGGGACCTCCACCATTCACGCCATAATTGATTTATTTACTATATACTAAAATGACTTTACATAGTTTAGCCAAAAACTTTATTCACATTATTTATACACACTTTGGCTTAATCATAATCACCTCTATTAATTATTAGTATTATTAATTAGTTACAACTTAGTGTTTTGACCAAACTTTTTGAAAGTGATATCAACAATCGAAAGTATAATATTTTAGTTCATCCACTTTCATATATTATTTATAGATAGTGCTCCTTTTTACTATAGTCTAAGAGATTATACATAATATTTCAATTAATTTTTTTATAGTAGATATTATTATTATATTTCAGTATTTCATCGGTTAATGATTTGAGTTATGTTGAATAGTAAGTAAAAATATTATTGATCTTTTTAATATGATAAATTGTGAAAGTTAAAGTAATATGATTTAAATTTTAATTAAATATTCGATAAAGAAAAATGATAAACAATATTTAAAAATATTCCAAATTTTAGAAAAAATAAAAAAATTACTTTTAGCTACAATGTGCAAACGTGTCTTAGTCATGTTTATAGGTAAACAAATAAATTATAAGAAGAGGAATTCTTTATCTTTTAAGAAGAATGTTATTTGTTCCGTTGTATTGAAATTCTCATATCATATCTCATAAATCAAGTTATTATCCCAATAAATAATTAATAACTACTCCAAAATAAATAGAAAAGTTATACGTTTATTAATAGGAACGTAATAAAAGAAAAGATATACTTTTATCTATTTATTTTCATTTGTCATTAATTTTAAAAATATATTTCATTTTTATTCATTATTTATAACATATTAAGAAAATATAATAATTTTTTTATTTTTATCCTAAACTTAATTAGTTATACCGTAAATTATTTTCTAAGATCAATTAATATACACACTATAATAAAATATTCATATCAATCATTATTTCATAAAGAACGTGCAAATTTAAATGAAATATTAAAAGTAAGTGAAAAAAGAAAATTGAACTCGCTAAAAAAAGTCTAATATCTCGAGAAATGACGTTATTTTTAAATTTAGTCCATCTTATAATTCATCTCAATAAATTGAATTGTACTTTGATTATTATGTTTGTTAATTAAAATTTAAATTATATTCTTTAATTGTTGTCATTACTCACTCCTTTCTTTTAGAATGCTATATTATTATTTTTTAAAATATCAATATTTGTTATGACTTTTTAATTTTCATAGTAATTTTTTTTCTATATCTGCTTTTTTAAAGTCAATAATCTATTAAAATAATTTCTGTATCTTTATAAAATAATGATAAGATATATTTATATTTATCATCGATATTTCTAAAATTTTATGATGATATTACACTTGATTTGTTACTATTATTGGTCAAAATGTAGAAAAATGTATTTTCTTTTTGAAGTGTATGACTAAAGTAAAACTCTTAAGTGTGATTATTGACAGTAGAATAAAGTTTTTAAACATAAAGTGAAACATTTAAGTGTTTTATTAATAATTAATTACTTCTATTTGCTTTAACTTTGCATGCCATAGTCCCATCTAGTTTATTATTGTTAGTTGATTTTATTACAAAGAAATCATCAATAGAAAATATTTTTCACTGATCGACTAAATATATATAAAAAAAAGTTAGAAATCAATTTGATTTTTAAGAAAAAATGACGAGAAAGAGTCGCTCGGAGCTTCTAGAAATGTAAAAAAAAAATCAAGAAATAAATAAATAAATAAAATTCAAGAAAATATTTTTTTTATCAGACATTTTTTCGTAGGTCAATTAATTCTACACTCCTTCTAAAATTGTTTTATATATTTATAAAAATCAAAATTAAAATATATACAAAAATAAAATAAAATTGCATTATCATTTTCTTTTATACAAACTATTATAACTTATAAGGGAAATGTTCATCATTTTTCTCCTCTTTTATAGCCACAAAATATTCCTCCATATTTAAACTTGTATTGCAAATATAAAAAAATAAAAAACAGCCTCAGTCTTTATTAAATTATTTATACATTAATATACTCAATAAGGAACAAAACTATAAAAGCCATAAATAGAAATGAAGAGCTATCATTTTTAAGTTACATACAACTTTACACGTTATAATAGATACCACGCCATTTTAATTTAACTTAATTTTCTTAGTCTTAAAAATAATTCTAATTTTATTTTATTTATATCAAATTAGATATGTTCAAATCGAACCAAAATTGATAACTCAAATTAATAATGAATGATCAATTTGGCGATTTTGGTAATAATTTTAATTTTTCTTATAATTGAATTATAGGTTCTTCACGATTTGAAATTTTTTCTTATTGCTCCTGACGATATGCAATTCAACTCATGTGCATAGTGCATTTAGTTTATCAACTTATTTTAAAGTAATTTTAAATATTTTTTCGTGTCAAATCTTAATGTTTATACCGATAATCAATAAGTGTATAAATCAAATTAATAAATTTCAAAATCGAACAGAACCAAACGATATATAAGATCATAAATTCTCACGTAAATTTTAACCCATTGCAAGATGGAAAAACTACGCGCATAAGTAAACATATACTAGTTAATTAGTTAACTTAGATATAGTTTACCTTAATTATAATTCATAACCTACTTTTAGCTATAACTACGCGATTCAGTTTTTTAATTTTGTATAATTCAGAATTCATGTAATTCAAAATTTGTATCATATAATTTGTATAACTGTTTATCCTTCTGATATTTGTAATTGTATAAATTAGTTATTTTAAGTTTATACAATTGAATTATACAAATATATCCATAAATTATATAAACCTGCAAATTATATAAATTCACAAATTATATGAATAAGACAACTTAAACTATAACTATAAATAAATTACAGTTAGAAAATATAATTAAATTTATTATAATAATTATTTGTGAAATTCTCCGTATCAGATTAAAGAATAAACACGAGGAGGACATGGTCCACTAAAACAAAAGCAAACGTTGTAGTAATGATTAGAAAGAGGATTTTTTAATTTTTTATGTTTTTGCAAGAAGGACCCTATATTTGTTTCCTGTTTGCAAAATCAGTACACAATCTATTAATATTCTACAAAATCACCCCTACCTTTTGAAATTCTTGAAGACGTGCTCTCCTTGATGAACGGCTGTCCCCATTTTTCTTCTCTCTCTCTCACCACTTCTACTCCTTTGCCATTATCAATTTCTCAACAAAAAAACCTTCTTTGTCTTTTTCCCTTTTGTTTAGTCAAATTCTTTCTTACCAACAACCTCCTATATTGCTCTCTTCAATTTGTGGGGGCCTGTTTATTTTCCCCCAACAAACTCATTTTTTGTGTTATATAGCTTCAATGTTGAAGTGGGTGTCGGTTTCTTTGCTCTACTAGGTGAAAAAAGTAAAAATTCCCAGGTTGGGTTCTTTGTTTTTTGAGTTCTTTTGTAGTTTTTGGTTATGGGGTTTGCTCTATTTGGTTGATTAATGAAATAAAGATTTCAAATTTGGAATGCGTGATAGAGTTCAGTTGTTCTCTTTGATCTTGTTGATTTTGGGTAAAAATTTCTTTTATGGGGTTTGCCTTATTGTGGGGTTTTTCTTTTTGACTCGAAGATTGCAGCTTTTTTACTATGAGTGCTGATTGTGTGTAAGTTAGAGTGTGATTGTTAAGTTTCTGACAAAATGAATGGTTTAATTATTATGGTATAGTTGAAGAGATAATGTGAAGCATTATCCTGACATAGTTCTTTCTTGTTTTTTCCTATTGTCTCTGTCTGGTGTGAACTGTTTGTTGGCTTGTTGTTGATTCATTTAGCAGCTTTTCAGGAATGTAGTTGTTGTTTTCTGAATTCTAGCTGAAGTAATAATTGTTGCAGAAGTGATTTTTTAAAGGTTGTAGTGGCAAACAGTTACTGGTTTTGTTTACACTTTTTTTCTCGTCATTTCCTTGAAATGTCAGTATCATGGTTGTTACAGGATAAGAATTGGTCACTAGTAACTCAATGGAGACACTAAATTCACCAGCTACAATGACCTTTCCCAGAGAGCCTGCCAACTTTGATGAGGTTTCTATGCATCAAAGCATGCTATTTTCCGATAGTCTTAAGGTACCTACCTCTTTTGCTGAGCTAAAAATTGGTATTTTTCTTCAAAATAGGATGTTGGGAACATGAAAGCTATGTCTCTTGGTTTGAGATTGTTGTAGAAATGACTATCTTTAATCTTCATTCTGAACATTTGATTCCAATGTTTGAAAACTTGAAAGCTGCATATCAAAAATCTCTTCTGTCCATTTTGCTGAATGCTTAGTAATCTTTGATTTGAAACTTGCTAGTTAGTCATTTTTATCTTGAAGAAAGAAACGAAAGAGAGGTAAAGAATCTGATTCTTTAAATACTTTCTTTGTTGACTCGGTATTTGATTTTTGCTATGTTTCTAGGGATTATAGTTTCTGACTTGCACTGATTTCTTCAGGATTTGAAGAATCTGAGGAAACAACTTTACTCGGCAGCTGAGTATTTTGAATTATCTTATTCTAATGATGAGCAAAAAGATGTGTGAGTCATCTGTCGACTTGTGGGGAAGTTCAATTCTATTTTCCATGTTTGGTATGGCTTTTAACATATTTCTCTTCTTACAGTGTGGTAGATACGTTGAAAGAGTATGCTATCAAAGCACTTGTGAACACCGTGGATCATTTAGGCTCTGTGACATATAAGGTCAGTGATCTCTTGGATGAAAAAGTTGATGAAGTTTCTGGAACAGAGCTGCGTATCTCTTGCATTGAGCAGGTAATAACCTTTTCCTTTTTTGGATATCAAAGCTTTATGAAGACCATCATTTATAGAATTCTGATCAGATAACATGGGTTTGTGCTAAAAAAAGTGACCATCAGTAATAGCATGTGTGACTAATAATCTTTTTAGTGTCATATATTCAACTTTGTTGAAAATACCTTTGTGACTTTATGCGTTTGTATGGGAGGAGAAAATGTTTTCCAATTGTACATGTTTGGTTGGTAAAAATATTTTGGAAACGACTTCTATAATGGAAGTAAAGAAAACAATTTTCACAAGTGGCATTTCAAGTTCATTGTCTCGTCCCCACCCACCCAACACCCCTAGACCATCCCACCCCATCCTAGCTAGCTCCATAATGTTTTTGGATAATATTTTTTAGCTTACTTACCAAACAGTCAAACACTAGATAATAAGGAACTCACTTGTTTTTCAAGGAAACGTTTTCAATGGAAAACATTTTCCTTCATACCAAACACATATGTTCTTCTTTGATCTCCCTCCTCACCACACAAACATAGATGATCTTGTAACAATACTACTTCTTATGGGTAGGTTAATCGAATGAACCCCATAACTGAAATCAAGATGCATATCAAGTTCCATGTGGTTGAAGAAATATAATTTGTTGATAATCCTTGCAAATGAACTTTTACGGGGTTTATCAAATACTGTAAAGGTAGTAGACATACTCTTAAGACTGCCACATGCTAACACCTTCTGTAGATCCAATGCTTGAACATATCAAATGCCTGGCAGTGTGCAATTTTACTTATATTTTGTGTTCAAAGAATAGTATGTCTAATATGTTTATAGGCGAAGTGAATGAACAGACGCACACAAAAATGGTGAAACTAGTTATGACTTATGAGGCTTTTCTACTGTTTTATATTGTTATTGTGTGATGCTAATTCATTATGCTTTCTTTGGGAATTCAAGAATTGGATACAGGATTTAGTTAATCTATTTCTGTCTTATTTCTTGTTTGGCTTGCTGGACCTAATTTGGATATTTAGAGCTGGAGCCAACTGTGAGAATGACTCAGACCTGGCAAATTTGCGTCGATATATGGCTATTTGATCTTGTTGCTCTACTAAATGGATCAATATATTTTTGACTTAAACAGTCACAATGGGAAATTCCAACCCTAAGCCCCCTAACCCATGGCCTTAAAGCAGATTTCTGATACCGAACATATGATTACGGTCTTCCAGATATTCTCGCTTGAAAATAACGGCATCACAGTCTTGTTGATCCACCCTTGTGTTACTATCTTTGTGTTTGGTTGTGAAAGTAGCTTGTGTTATTCTGGTTCTTATTCATTTTACCTGATTTTCTTGTAGAGACTAAAGACATGCCAGGAGTACATTGATAATGAGGGTATGTCGCAGCAGTCATTGGTTATTCATACTCCTAAGTATCACAAGCGATATATATTACCAGGTAATTATGATTACATCACATCAGTATATCTTTCAATTCTATTCCTTTAGCAGTATTTGTCGCTCTCAACTCAGAACTTAGTACATTCAACTATTTTTGATAATCTTTTTCCAGTTGGTGAGACAGCGGATGGTGGTAACCTCACCAAGTTACAGTACCAAGGGTGTAGTCTTGACGATCAAGATGATTGGAATCAATTTAGAAACGGTAGAATATAATGCATTATGTTCAGTTTTTGAGTTTCCATTAACATGTGTGAAAAATGATATGACCGGAGCTGGTTTCTTTTGATGCAGCTGTGCGAGCAACAATTAGAGAGACTCCACCACCTGCAGCTGGGTAAATTTTTTTCGTTCTTCTTGTTGTATCCAGCTACCTGATACCTATTATGTTTTACCATGCATGACTATGTAGAGATTCATATACTGCAGGAAAGGATTCTCCCCATCACCTACTCCACGTCTTCTTCAGCAGTATGGAAAATTTTCGTTCTCCGGAACCACACCAAAAAAGGAATTAGGTCTCTTCCCATCATTTTCTTGCATTATAATATCTTTGTATTTTAGTGCTTGCAATTTTCCACCTTCTTGGTCTCATTGCTACTTCTGACTGATTAATTTTGTCCTTCTTTTTGTACTTTGGCTTAATGGTCCAACAGACAAGCGAACAGTTTCACCACATCGGTTTCCACTTTTACGAACTGCATCACTTGCTAGTCGGCCAACCACCCCCAAAAGTTCTAGGCCAACCACCCCAAATAAGAGTCGGCCTACAACTCCAAACCCTTCCAACGGGAGACGGGTAATTACTGGATCCTATATAATTTCCATTTGTTTAATATGTTTATTTCCAGGTCCAGCCTTAATAATTCTTAGCTGCAGCCAATAAGATCATGCTCCTCTATGCTGAAATTCTGCAACTTAACTTGTTCATAGTAGACTTGGTAGTTATTTTCTTTTAACTGTTAAATTGTGTTTGAGCAGTACGCTGCAGAGCCTCGTAAATCAGCTTCAATGCGACTTTATGTGGACAATATAAACACCAAAGATCCTGAGCAACATTCCAGCAAAAGTAAACGTCTGCTTAAATCTTTGCTCAGTCGACGCAAATCAAAGAAAGATGAAACTCTATATACATACATAGATGAATATTAACAGGAACAAGTCCAAAGAAAAATGTCACTAAAGGAGGGGTGTATGTGGTAGCACTTGCAGCTGTAAACCAGGAACATGCTTTATTGTTGCTTCTCCAGTTGTTGAACGGAAAATCAGGGACATACTTTTTGTATTAGTGCACTGCTTACCTTTCCTCAATTGTATATTAAATTTTGGCAATGTATTGGCAGACTTGATTAGTTGTCCTGGACATGGTCTTGACAGATTATAAAGTAATACAGCAAGGATTTTAAGGTCGTTTTCGATGAAATTTGGATTGAAATTTATGAGAGTTTATTTGTTGTTGAAACTGAAAACATGTCTCTGGTTCCCTGATCTTCCTTTTACCCTTGCATTTAGAAACAACAAAACATATATGACGAAAATCTGATGGAATGTTTGAAGCATAAGGAATGAGAATATCATCTGATACTTTGCTGCATGCCAAAGGTTATATATATCAGTAGTTTATAGCTTTTTATCATATTTGTTTAGTGCTTCTTGTAGTTCTAGATTACATGACATCAATTATAAAGATGAATATAATCTGAAGTTAAATTATCAGTTGGCAATGAATACCACTGTCAATTACAAACAAGAATTGGCTTCCTGTTATATGGCACATCAATAAATGAACAATGTCTAAAAATATCCAATAGAGGTCTCTATTCCTTCTTTGAACCAAATTCTTCAATGGTTTTTGTTGTGAGTGTGAGTACATCTACAAATGCACTAAATGATGCACGAAGAAATCTTGCTTCAACAGCCTCAAAATTCCTGTAAAAACATTAGGAACAGTTCAAAAAGCTGAACGATGCAGAAATAGCAAGTATAATAACTTGAACACTCAGCATTCAGAAATTTTTGGTAAAGAAGAGTGACATTCTTCATTGCTAATCAGAAAGCTGGGGAGGAAGAAGCGTCATTTTGAACAAGGTTTGCTTTGACTAGGAAATTTGCTATAAAGACAACTGACTGGTGCCAAGTATATTTCAGCAAACAAGGAAGAGTTCACAAAGAACAGTTACATTACTACATCTGTTGCCTGTCAATTTATAGCTCAGGCACACAAACAAAACATTGTTTATATCATCAAAACTATAGCGCAATATCAGCGCTTAATTTCTATAGATGATAGGAGTAAAAATGAAGCAACTAGCACATTACAATTATGTTCTTAAGAACTTGTACTTTTGGGTGCTTTTTCAGCAAATACAACATGAAGATATGTATAAATTTTGATGAAGTATGAAGATATCCATAAATTACCATCAGACACACATACACACACGTATACATATATATATCCTGAACGTATAAGAAAATATTGACAACAATGACTCCTAATTGCAGTTGGAAGTTCAAAAATCAACTGGTTTCAATAAATTCAATTGAGTAGAAGAAGCATGTGCTCACACTGAAAGCTTCCCGTTAGATACAGACATATGCCTCTTCACTTTATCAGGCTGCAACTGCAATTTTTAATTGTACAAACGTTGGAGCACAGGTGGATCGAAACAGATGCTACAAATGAATAAAAAACCTCAGTATCACTATACCTCCTTATCAACAGCCAATGCAGTATAGACAATATGAGCATTTTCTTCAGACCCAAGATCTACTTCCAAGTTGCTGCATAAAGTATACCTCATAAAATTCACTCCTTCGCCAAGGAATACAAATCACGAACACATTAACATAGAGTATAACTCATTATTGCTAGTGCCTAGATGTCACAAATTTGCTACTCTGTTCTTCAGTTCCGATTCTTGATATTAAAAAATGCATGAAGTCCAATTTCATTGCCAAATGGAACAGTAGATGGAGATTATAGTTCACACAAGACAAAACGGACAAGCAACAATAGAATACATTAAGTAAACGAAGATAGGTTTGCATCAAGAAGAGATTAGACAAATTAGGGACAATTACACACAACATGTCCCTGAAATTGAAATTTCTGCTCGCACAATTCAGTATGAAACTTTCCATATGCTCTCCACCAACAAAGCTAATACCTAACATTCAATTTACGCAGAGTCTCGACACCACAAGTTCATTCCTAGCTCAGTGTCAAGCTTCTCTACAAGTGTCTCAATGTACAATACATTAAAAATAAACAGAGAAAGCTCTACTATGACCCATTACTTAAAAAACCAGCTAACCCCCTCATCTACCCCTTAAACCATCAAAAAGAATAAGAAAACATTAAAAAGGAGAAGTCTTTTTGATAAGGAACCAAGTAAAACCATATGGGTATGCTGAATTGAATGATTAAAACCAAGAATTTTTTTTAGCAAGAGCATAAATTAATCTTTTTAATATACATTTGTTCACATATCACAAAAACAAAAGCATTTTCTTGGTATAATATGGATTTCTTAGTTGTAAGATGAAGAGAAAATACCAGTTGAAGTCCCATGGAGACGCCACACCATCCATTCCTTCAGTTGCTGTACAGCAGTTGAAATTATTGGTTGATTATTAGGGTTTTTGAATTTTGGGTTTTAGTGAAAAAGTACCAAAATCTATAAAACCGACCCGCAAAATAATAAGTGGGTATCCTAATTTGCGTGAATCAGAAATAGGCCGTTTAATATACTACTCATTCGGACTTAAAAAAAATTATAAAATACTAAAAAAAAATTCATAATGGTATATAAAATTTTATATTAATCAAAACGGTAAAATCGCTGAAACAATAGCGATTTCCTCCGTCAAAAAAGCAAAATCGCAGCTACTGCAGCGGATTTTAAAAAATGTGATTTTTTTAAAAAAATATATTTTTTTTAATAAAATCGCTGTCTAAGGAAGTGATTTTGTTAGTTTTTTTTTTTAAAAAAATGAAAATCGCTGCATAGACACTTAATTTTTCTTTATAAAAATTAATTTTTTATTAAAAAATTACATTTTGCAAAATCGCTGCAGTAGCAGCGATTTTGCTTTTTCTGGCAGAGAAAATAGGTGTTGTTTCAGCGATTTTGCCGTTTTGATTAATATAAAATTTTATATACCTTTTTGGAATTTTTAAAAATATTTTATACCCTTTAGGCTTTGGATCCCTACTCATTCCGTCCCTTTTTACTTGTCTAATTTTTTTTTTATGCTTATCCATTTTAACCTATCAAAAAAAGGATAATTTATTTATTTATTATATCTTTATTTAATTAATTTATAAAAAAATAAAATAAAAATTTATTATATCAATTATTATTTTCTTAATAAGTATGTCAAGTAAAAAATAGATAAACAAATAAGAACAGAGAAAGTATGTGAATTTGAGTTCAGCTGAGTCCGAGTATAAATATTGAGTATTGAATGGACAATGCCTTTGCCTTTAGAATTATCGTGATTTTTATTTTTACCCCTCGAATTGATTTTCCTAATTTTATATATATATATATATATATATATATGCTTCTCATTTAATGAAAACTTATAAAACAAAATATCTTTATTATAACCTGATTTCGCAAAGATAAAAATTTAGAGAGTTATGTAGTATCTGCTCTGTAAGGTGAAAGTGTAGAAAATTAAGCAACATAATTTTGTGAATTATGAAATTAAACTTATGTCTTATAACACATAATATGTGTCTTTCTATTTACAAAAAAATTTAAACAAAATTTTAGTCCTCTTATAAGAGTCATGACTTTCTAATATTGAAATGGAACTCTTTTTCTAGTAAGATATAACTTATGCTTTGCAACTTTTTTTTTTTTTCAAATTTAGAAATATTATTAATCACTTTTTATTTATTAACCAGAGGGTGGCGAAAAATAAAAATTAAAGAGCATAAATTTTAAAAAAAGGCCACGAATGTCTATTGAAACTTGAAAGGTATCTTATCAGTATTAAATTAAAATAACGTTGCGTAATTTGTCTATATTAGGACGCAATTAATTTAAAAATTAGGTATTAAAAAGGAGGAAAAGATAATGTAAAAAAATTGGTTGCGTGTGTTTTTAATCGATAAACTCGAATAAATGGAATTATGATAATTATTTATTATAAACTTGACAAGCAATTTAAAAAATAGCATGATTGATAATGTTACTATATTATTCTGTAATTTATTAAATTTAATGCTTTAAAAAAACATATTAAATATTAAATAATAAAAATAAGATTGTGTGTAAAAGAATATTCCAGTGGTATATTACTCACTATTGGCCCATGTGCCACCTTATTGTTATTATTATTATTATTATTGTGGGTATAATTTAGATGCCAATTTTAGCATCTTTATTTATACTTTTTCATTCATTTTCTGTTATCCTTTTTCATCTGTTAGCTTTACTTACACACACTAAAAAAAACCATGAGCTAATGATCATGTTGGAAAATCTCTCTACATCTCCAATTGAATAAGTTAAATCAAGCAAGGCAAGTTTCTTCCATTCTTCCCTTTACATGTGTTAGTTATTTTTTGTCTTTTTATTTTACGATGATTTTATCGAGCGTCTTGTCCTACTTATCCTTACATACTAGTAATTGCAGTATTACTTTTGTAGTTTCCTTGTCCTTATGGTTTATTATTTGTTATTTCTTGTATTATTGTGTATATTCTTGTCTTTCTATTGTTTATTACTTGTTTCATGTACTTTGTTTGTTGTATTATTTTCTGGTAGTTACTGTTCTACCTTTTTTTAAAAAAAAGCATATAGTAGTAATTTTTGCTTCGTCACATTCGTTATTTCTTTTACCAGATTGTTTTATTCTGCTTCACTTTGAGGCGAGGATCTATTGGAAACATCATCTCCATCCGTCAAGGTAGGTGTCTGTGTACACATACTCTCTCTAGACCCCACATGTGAGATTACATTAAGTATGTTATTACTGTTGTTACACATATCGTGGGATTACATTAAGTATGTTATTGTTGTTGTTACACATGAATTATTTTATCGAGTATCTGCTAGTTTTTGCCACCACAAGTACTATATTAGTTAATTACCTCTGTTTCAATATTCTCTCCTAGTTTAAGGTTTGGTTGTTGGTTTGTTCCTTGAACTCTTGATTCTTCAAATATATGCATGTGAAGATCCATAAATAGAGATCATTCAATGTTTTTGCTTTTTGTTTGACCATTTAACTACTATTGCTCTGTTAATTTGCTGAGAAACTCCACTTTTAGGAGAAAATAAACAGGTTTTGTCCAACAGTATATATATAGCTTCCTGTTAATATTTTGTTGGTTGCCTGTATTGTGGCTTCTCAGCTTTTAATTGAGTTTAAGTTATATATACCAAGAAACAGAAGAGGTGAGTATAAGCTTAATAATCATCCTTATTCCTACTAAACAGCTGGATTAATGATGAGTGAACAAAGTAAAAACAGGAAACTCAGTTCTTGTTTGATTCATCAAAAAGGATAATTATCATTAAGGAAAAGGAACAAAGGTCTGCACTTATCAATACAATGAAATTCAGAAAATGCTCTATGCCCTTAAGCAACTACAAAATAAAAAGTGGCAAGGGCGGGCTAAAATGTCTTGTTCTGATCTTTTTATCAGCACAGTGTAGCTTTGCCTTTTCATCCGTTCCTCCTTTCCCCTTCCTCCTTCTGTAATGTGATTCGTGTATGTGAAAATGCTGTACAGTTAGTTCCACCCGTTAAGTGACCAGTGGACTGAATTTGCCATCATAGGTTCATGTAAGGGCTGCATTTACTCTGACTGGTTTTAAACGACTTACACCTCTTCGCATAAACTCAAATGCCAACATAAACAAACCAAAAAAGAACAACAAGAACATCTGTAGCCTTCCTATAATGTCGGCCAGGACAGATGATCTACTTCCTTCTGGAGAACTTTTTCTTGTAAGTGGAGTTGTATTCCATCCTGACATAGAGAATCAACTATTAGAGAAATGCACCTTAACCAATAAATTAATGAAACATTACAGGACTTTGTGATATATGGAAGTTTATGTATCCTACAGAGAGACATTATTCCTCTATATCTTGTTCCTCCAAATAGTCTTAGTTTCATGCTGCCGCTTTCTACAAAAAATAGGAATAAGGAAAACCAGATGTTACTCCCTCCGTCCATTTTATGTGTCATCCCTTTTTATAAATAGTTGGACGGCCATAATACTTGTCATTTTATAAAATTTATGCATAAATTACCATATTTTGCCTATTATACCCTTGATAGATTAGTTAATAAATCTTGAAAATGTATTCACCGTTTATTATAAAGTTGACTTAAGAAAACATTAAATAAGGGTAGAAGGTAAAGCTACATCATTTCTTAATGTGCAAGTGCAAAGTAAAAAGATGACACATAGAATGGGAAGGAGGGAGTAATACTTACCAGAGCTTTTCATAGGCAAATTTGTCCAGTCATACGGGCTTATCTTACTCGTGGATGCCTTGATCAACTCAAGAAGTGCGTCATTGACCTAGAATATTTAAAATTGTCATATACTTCTTCCATAACAATCAACACACATATGACTACAGCCACACAAATCATTTGAAGCCACAAGGAGTGCTAAAACTTTGAGAATCTCATAACATATTATGCATATTGAATTCCCTATTTGTAACTACCAAAAAGTTGATTGGGCCTATTTGTGACCACCAAGAAGAGTAACCCCTCCCCAGGTTCTTAGGATGCTTTTCTTGACCTCCACCCTTAGGGCATCTTTTTTGTTTTTGGTAACTTGCAGAATGAAGTTTTGTATTACTGGATGATTCTGTATTTGCATAATAAATATATAAAGCCATACCTCTTCTGTCCTTTCATGACTAACAAGATGTCCTCCGGGAAGCTCTACCATTCTAGAATAAGGATGTAACTTCTTCGCAAGCCTCTTTGCATGGCTTAACTGAGCAATGACATCATGCCTGCACAGAAGAAAATGTTGATTTATGTCTAAATAATGTATCTGGCAATTTAAGATTGAATCTAGTGGATAATGCATTTACCTGCCATGAATTACAGATATTAGGAATCCAGCAGAGCAGATGGATTCCAGATCAGCCCGTGATATCTTATGAGTCCAACAAGCATTTATCTGTCCATCAAATCCACAATTTGACTGCATCCCCGATGCTGATATGCCTTTCACGTATTCCTGGCACAGCCCAAAATAAGAGGGAGGGAAAACACGTAAGCACTTAAGTCTTGTTTCTTGTAGATTACATTATAATGGTTGGGAAAAAAAAGATGGCCTGTGAAACATCTAGGTGACTCACTTGATATAATACTGCTCTGCGGGTGGTAGTTCCCACATCTTCCTCGAGGTATTCCTGCAAAGCACAAACCACAAATATGTTAAGTCATATATCACTCCCTAGTCGTCTAGTCGTGATAAATATTATCACTGATTAGAATATATATCTTTTTTTTTGAGAAAGATTAGAATTTATATTGAGTGATGATAAACCAACTAATCAGCAATTGTACAAAAAGTAATGCGCATGAAACCATCTAGATACATTTTATGTTGTACAACAATACTTTGCAGTAGGGAGGAACTACGGAAGTGATAATTTACAACATTATTAAATGAACAATTAATCAACCTTTGAATAATGGGTGTCTAAATCAACAGCAGCCCTCTGTTCAGGAGTCTTTGCCTTCAAAAACCGGACAGCAATTGATAGAGTTTGACGATCAAGCTGCAGCAAAAAAAGATCACATGAGTACTAGAATCAACAAAAATAACTCTTCATTCCGTACAAGTATATAATGAGAAACATACAGAGGAAGCATTGTGTTTGAGGTATAACATAAATTTGTTTAGCATCTTTTGATACAATTAGCACTCATCAAAATTACAGGGTCTCATTCATAACTAGCATGTATCTGTTCAAAAAAAATTGTGCATCTCACATGATGTTGCCAGTAACTAATTTATTTTAATCAAGTAAAGTAATATAATTTTTTTGATAATGGAAAAGCATTAGTACAAAACCATCAATCAATTATGTCTTAGTTCCAAAAAGCTAGGATCAATTTATAAAAATATTAAATTAAAATAAATTCAAATGACTCAGACATTCATGGCCAATTTAACCTGAAATTTTATTTGAGCGGTGGAAGTAACCACTAATGCTTGCATTAGGGTATGCTGCCTGTCTATATCGCATCCTTTGGGAGTGCAGCCCTTCTTCTTCCCCTGTGCTAATGCGGAATGTTTTGTGCACTAGACTGTCCTTTTCTATTCCTATATCATCAATTGGGGTGCAGTTGAGTTGAATAAATGTTTAGCCTACACCACAGCTAAACTAAGATATAGTGACCACATTAATCATTTTCATTGTTGTCCCTTCAATCTTCCAATTTTCACTCTTCAATGGGTGCATTACTCAACGGCTCAACCTTTTATAGATACCCACCAAACTAGGTACTTCTTTTTCGTAATTTATTTTTCCCATAAGAGCTATTAACACACTGGTTTTCACCATTACTCCATTGGAGAAGTACTGTTTTCTCTTCTTATACCTCATGAATCATCTCAACAGACTCATCCCAACCATCTATAACTCTTCGGAATTGTTTCTGTGCTTAAGAGACAGCACAATATTGTTTAATCACATGCATGATGTTACTACCCATCCCTTGATCAGTAATATTCATCTTCATCATACCTAATTTCCTTCAGTTTTATCAGTAGATGAATTTCTAACAACATTCAGTGCTCAGGTCATTGTTAAACAAAGATGTCTTTCCAGATAGTACATTTTAACTATGCAAACATGACTTTATTATTTATCTGTCAGATAAACTGTTCGGGTCTTGTATGCTACCTAGTAGAAAAACATTGTGGAATTAGGAAGAACTCCATCAACTGGTCATACCGCCTATTGAAGAAGCAGACTGGCCTACGGCATTTCACTGGATTAAGAGGGGTCTCTCCACACCCTTTGAGAAAAATGCTGAGTATTCCCGGCTTTTCCAGAGCAAAGGAGAGTATAAGCTATAGTTGTGATATGTGTTTATCTCATATGTGATGTGACAATCTAAGCATACAAACTTCCACTTCCCTCCACATGGAATATGCTACAACAGAAGAACAAGAACAGTATTCCCTCCTTTCTCATACACAGACTGTGATCTCTCTCTCTTTTTCTCCCTCTCACACACACACACACAGAGTGTCGAGAACACTCACAAATGGACAAGATGGGTACATTCTTAATAATTATGTACCACACCTTATTTTTATTTGGATAACTCTGTACCTAATATCACCTTATAAGCACTAAATACCTATACTTTCTCCACTTAAATATTAGACTTTGGTCTGCTACAAGGTTCAATCCCGTAATGCGCGCCTAATCTACACATAGCATTTCACACATTTACCATCACACCAAATTCAAGGGAGCTTGCAGTTTCCAAATTCCACCTTGCTGCTTTCATAACATGATCACTGATGCCATGTTATAAATCTTAAAAAATGCTAGAATGGCCTCAATTACCGGAATATCTTCTATTTTTTCAACTTTCAGTATGCTGATTTTTGTATATCTTTTTTGATGAAGAGCTGATTTTCATATATCTTTCCTGGAAGGGGTATGCAATGCATAGGAAAACCAAAACAGTTATTCAATTTTCAGATATAGCTCAACCATTCACTAAAATCTTTGAAGAATATGTCCAATGACCAATAGTTGAAGAGAGGATCTTACCCTGGGAATACATTCATAGCCTCCTCCCGTGACATTCAATAAAGCCAAAGACAAAACTCTCTCAGGCACCATTGCAGCCAATTTGCAAGATATCATAGCTCCTGATTGATTGGAAAAGAGTCCAAGTAAGCACAAATGTTATCAAATAAGTATTTTCACCAGCAAAAGAATGAACTTGATTCTCAAATATCTTGTTCCACAATAACACAAGTTGTTCAGCTGTACTGCAATGATCAGTTTCTAAAATTTGAAATGCCTAAACTACTATCCGAAAGTTTAACTGGAATACTATATACGTCACATTTTATGCTTAAAGACATACCAAGTCATCATCAATAACGCCAACCAAAAGAACAGAATCAGAAACTCACCCATGGAATGACCAAAGACGTGCGCTTTTTCCCACCCCAAGTGATCCATTATAGAAATTGCATCTTTAGCCATAATACTAGTCCTGCTCCAACAAACATCCGACATCAATTTAACCTGCTAACTACTTAACCTTAGTTCTTAGCTAAGAAATACAAGAAAAGTAGTTGAAGGTCTTCTCATATAGTATCTAATTGGAGCCCCACCAACAACAACTATATTATATCTTGAATTAGCTCCTATTAGGTGTAAATATTCTAGAATAATCACAAAAGTTTTACTTTTTCTTACTCTATTCCATCACAATCAGAATTTTCCTCAAATAAATTATTTCTGGTAAATGAGACTTACGTATATTCTGACTTTTTAGTAGGCACAGAGCTTAACCCCATTCCACGATTATCAAAAGCACAAACCTCCATACCCCCACCTTCACCGGAGCTCCAATCACCGGTCGCCGATTCAGAATCATTCGGCGTAATTGTCCCGGCGAGCGCCTTGATCTGTGGGTCCCATGAACTATGCGTTCCAGCCAATCCTTTAAATCATCATTCATAAACAAATAAAACCAAAATTCAATCCACATTAAGAAAAACCCAAATAAGAAAAACATTGAAAAAATTGTCAAGAAAAACGACGAATACCAATAATCAATAGAACTTTGACCGGGCCTTGGCCATAAGTTCTGTAAAAAATCTTGGTTCCATTGTTGCCAGTTGCATCTACACCATTCTGGTATTTACCCACCTCACAGAAAGGCATGTTTCGCTTTTTCCCAAGAATAAAAATCAAGTCTTTACCGAAAATTTTCAGAAAAAAAACAGCAAAATTGGAGAAGAAAACGAAAATTAAAATTGAGAACAAGAGTGGATTTTTTTTGAAAAAATGTGGGTTCCTTAAATCGACAATCTTAAGGCTACTCGGTTTTGGTTTTATTTATTTCAAAAAAATCAATTTTGGATGTTTAGTGGGGCCTAATGTATACGTGGCGGATAAGTAACGGTTGGATGGTAAAGTTAGTGTGGACGGTCGGCTCTAAGCAGCTCAGCTTGGGAAAAAGTCAAAAGTCAAAGAAATCGCTTTGTCAAACTAGTTTTTTTAAGATTATTTTATGTTGAAAATTGATTAAAATTAAATTTGTGCGAAAAGTTTTATATTATAGGTGACTTTGGATTTGGGATACTCTCAAACTCGAGACCTCTGATTAAACATAAAATAACTTTTATACTATCACAAGTTCACAACCCTTAATAGTGAAAGAAAAAACATTTGATCTTGAATCATAGTGAAACTTACAACAAATATATATATGTTGTAATTTCACAAGTAGAATGTAAAGAGAATAGAATATAGTAAAATAAATTTTATCTCTATAAATAGAAATTATTTCTGATAAACCGTCTTAAGAGAAATTATCCATAAAAATTGAAAAAGAAGTTAATATATTAAAATAATCCACAGTAAATAAAACATATGAAAAACACATATGTGGTAGTAGTTGAACAATAATTTAATTTATGGTGATCATTTGATTTTCAACGTAATTGTTAGTCTTTGACAATCTTTTCTCGTTTTAAATGCTTTGTGTAAATAATTTATTTATTCCCTCCTTTTTCCTCACGTGCAACACATATTTTAATGTTTTTTTTTTCATAAAAGTTGAAAAAAATAAAAGATAAATTTAAATTTTAGAGGTCAAATTTGTTCCAACGTAACTTTGAAGCATGTGGATGAGAGGAAATTTGAGAGTGTTTTGATGTTAAAAGCTGATTCAGCAAACACACAATTGCATCTGGACAAAATACCAACCTTTATCCACTCTTTGATTAAAAAAATTGAATTTCAACGTAGTCTTGTTCAATAATAATATTTTACTATAATAATTAATTCGTTATGTTATATTTCACTATAACAAGTATAACACATCGAATAAAACGACTTAATTTATATTCACTCTCTACAAATTTGTGTCATTATTTTTTGTAAGTCCATTTTAAAGAGAATATTGTTATTCTATAATTGAAAAAAAATTGAATATAGATCTTCATCGACCCTTAATAGTATACTTTTATAATCACATAGATATCAAATACTCTACTCAGTTCAAATTGTGCCACGCAAATTGAAACGAAGGAAATATAACATACAAAGATTTCACTTTTTAATCATCTGAACTTAGAAAGTATATACAGCTAGCCCAAACCTGTTGAAATAATCTCCAAAGCATTCTGATATGAAAACACACAGAGGTTACATATGATATAAGACCTTAGCCCAACAATATTTACAAAAATGCGTTTGGGATTGATGCGTAGTAGTTGTATATTTACAGAATATGCAATCCTATCTACTAGAATATTATATCTTCGACGTGGTCTGATAGAAAAAACGCATGAAACATACCTACGTGAATCTAAGCGAACCAGAAAGATGGTTTAGAGGGCAGGAAATAGCCATCCCATGGTCCAACCAAGTAACAAACCAGCACCAGCAAGACTCAAACCCAAGGCAAAAGCTACAGCAGACTTGTTTATCTTGAATTTTCCCTTTCTTGTCTTCTTCTTAATAGGCTTATTATATCTAAACTTCTTCAGTTTCCGTCCTTTGCAAGGGATAACGGGGAAGCTAGTTGAATAGTTGATGGAATCTTGCTCATCTTTGTTCCTGAGCTGGAGGACCAGAGCTTCAAGCTGCAAAATTTGAAGCCACTGCCGGTAAGCAAAGAGCTGAGAAGCCTGCCTGAACAACAGCTTGATCACATGCTCCTTTTCGTTGTATGCTTGCTGTGCCAATTGTTCAGCTTCTCTTGCACGGGTTTGAGAATAGCATAGTGCTTCTAACAGTTGTGTTTTGCTGAGATCACTTGATCCTGGTTGGGTTTCTGATGAGAGGACGTTGGCAATACTTAAATTGTCATCACCACTGGAATTAGAACAGTACACGTTAGTGTTCTTAATGATTAGAGAATAAGAAGAGAAGGAAACTAGGTCAACCACAATGCATTTTATGCAATTGTTTATGGAGTTACATAATATTACAGACAACTTCAAAACTACCAAGAACTTCATGACCCCAGGACATTCGTTATTCATTTCCTTAAAACGAAAAGATCCTGCAATGTTATACTAGAAGAAAAAAAAAAGACCGAGTAACTATAAGAGATATGTTTTATCACTCTCCGGGAGGGAAAGAGCAGTCTATCTTTTTTTCTTTTCCTCAAGTCTCTTTTGTACAGACAAGAGAAAAGAAAATTAATTTGGCTGAGAGAATACTTCTAGGAGAAAAAGAGTGACTCACCTGCATTCGTGTCAATGAAATTTCAACAAATTGAGGGCATTGAGACTTTAAGTTACTGATCCACATTACAGTACTAATTTACTACCTGAATATCCTTAAAACTGTGCAAATCCATATTTAAGGCCTATAATAGATTCTCTGTTATTTTACAAAGAAGAAAAAAAGTTTTTTTCCTTTTCTCTCCTTCATACGGTGGAGGAAACTTGCTTCCACTTCTTCTTTCATGTGCTGCATCTTGTTACAAGATCGACGAACTAAGTAAGTCTACTCTATTGTAATACCCCCTCCATCCTAACACTATTATTTCTTTGCTTAAAAGGAAAAGGCAGTAGTAAAACCCAAAAAGTCATATTAGTATATAGTAATGCTACTTAAAATTATTTTGAATTCGACATGATGTCATAGTACCTTTTCACATCTTTTAACCATTATAACTCACACAATAACTTCTTCAAACATTTTTTCTTCAACCTCAGAAGAAGTCTTACCAGGTCATGTAAAATTGGTGAACAAAAATATGTTAAAAAGAACAGTGTGGTGGAGAAAACTAGTAGTTAGTACTTCAACCAGAAATGATAGTAGCTAGTGATAGTTGGATAAATACCTTACTGGCTGTCCTGAACGACGTGATAAGCACCCTTTGCCAACACACAATATCTTCTGTTGGCTTTGTGAAGGATGTTGTCTTGGACAATAATCAGGAGTAACCAGAGATTCCTTTTCTACCATACTAACCTGGTTAGAACAGTTATATGACTCACTTCTCAAAGGCTGACGCCATGAATGATCAGAATACGTGATACATTCAGATGAGTTGGGAGAACCTGAGGCAGCTAATTCCTTATCAGCTGTGCGCCACCATGGTTGAGCCTTCTGAACTCCAATCCATTCAGAATCCAGTTCAGAACAAGCCTTCTTAATTTGTCCAGGGTCTAGGTCCATGTAATAATCAAGTTCCATAAATCCTCCGGAATCTGTATTTATTGGTTTTCTCTGGGAACCATCGCCCACAACATTTTGGAGCATGTGCAATTGGCTATCTTTGTAACTATATGCAGAGGGATTGTAGCCTTTGAGGTGGTGGTCTAGCTTTTCAACATCATCACAATATGTTTGAGAATAGAACTCCTCAATCAATTGGTTTCCTCCGCATAATTTCAGAACATGAACACTCTCTGCGCTCAAAACTTTGAGCTCTGACTCTAACATACTTAAAGGTTCATGTGAATTGTCTTTCTCACACTCATGAAGTTCAAAATCCTTGCCGCCCAAAAGATCCTGTGACCCTCTTTTTGAATTTCTAGAATTGTGGTTGAACCTTATTTGTGCTGAAGACATTAGGAACAGAGAGAATGTTAGAGCTATCTCTTTCTTTCTAGAGAGGAACGGGTTGACAGTTCACTCTCATATGATCCCCATCTTTGCAGCCTTTTACCGTATGATCCTTCCTTGTTATCCTGAATAAGCAATAGCAGGATATAACCATATCAGCAACAAGATGAATACGGGTTAAAACCAAGCATCGAGAAGAAATAAATTATAAAACATTAAGAGGTTTTGGAATATGGCTTGGTTAATTATAAACCAAAATCTAAATTAAGCATCAGAAAAAGCTTTGACTTATCAACTGAAGTTTTTGCAACTGCCCCACAAATGGGGTCTAGGGAGGTTACGATGCATTACCTTACCCCTACCTTTGTGAGGTAGAGAGATTGTTCCCGGCATCCCCTCAACTCAACAAAAAATTCATTGAAGCAATGTATCACAAAAATATGCCAGTAAAATAGCAAAATACAAAGCAAATGAATGAAGCAACGCATACTAATACACTATAGAACAAGAGTTCAAACAACTACTAAATAGCCCCTACTACCACTCCCACATAGAGTGCAATAACACTCAACTAATCACTAACCTTCTATCTAAATCTTGTAAGATTCCAAACCTTCCTATCTATCTAGAGTCATGTCCAGGTAAGTTGGAGTCGTGTCATGTCCCCTCTAGACATGAAATCAGATTCACACAAAACAAAGAAAAAAAAACAGAAGTAGCAAAATTTTATCCACAAAAATCAAATCAAACCAGCTAAGGAAACAACATAAAAATCAAGAGAAACGGACTCCACACAGCTTAGCTCCCCAGTCAACGCATCACAAACTATGATTTGCACCATTACTGTACCCCTTTTAGAGTTTTTTCTACAACTTAAATCTTGAAAGGAATCATAAACCTATAATCAACTAACACCTATAATCATCTTTACTTTACACCTTCCAATAATCATATATAATCACTAACTTTAAAAAACCCCACCCGGAAAAAGCCCTTTTCCATCACACCCCCACCAAGAAAGATTCAATCTTTTTTCAGTTCATGGACTCTCTATATGCTAAAATCAAAATTACCAAACACCCTTTATCTAGTTATGCATAAATAACAGTCAGTCTTGTTCAAATCAGAAAAAAAAAAAAACAGTTTTTAAATTCTATGAACAATCAAAAAAAAGGCAAGTAGAAGAGAGTATAATGGACAGTCGAAGAAATAAGTGAAAGAAAGAAAGTACCTGTTGGATAATCATGGAGATGCTTCGAAGGAAAGAAATACAGTATTCTTCATTCTAAAATATCCATTTTTATATTCAACGTCTTACAAGGGATTTTTATCAAATTCGGTGTCACTATTAACTACCAATTAATTTTTTTTCTATTTGGGGTCCGATCACTATATTTAAAATACAGAATTCAAATCTTTAGGTGTTAGTTAATTAAGAATTTTTAATCAAACTAAGTCATTATATAAAACAATTTATTAAAGTAATATATTTTTCTAAAATTTTACAAAATTAGTATAAATGTGGCATAAACATCGAAAAACCGAAATACCGAACCGAACCGAATTTTTTTAGAATTTCGGTTTCGGTATTTCGGTTTTTGATTCGTTATTCGGTTTTAATTTTTGTATTTTTCGGTATTTCGATTCGGTTTTCGATATATATTATTTGAAATTCGATATTTCGGTTTAAACCGAAATATTATGCTATAATTTAATAATTTATAAATTATATTATATTAATTAATAATTATTAATATTAAATATTTTTTTTAAAAAAAAGTAAAAACCCTTTACCCTACTCTTTCTCTTTCTACCAGATTTTTTCTCCTTTCAAGTTTCAATTCACTCCTCATCTTCTTCCTCTTATTTTCTCCTCTTCCTCTTCTACTCCAACCACTCTTCAGCTCCAACCACTCTTGTCTTCAGCAGCACCGCCAGTCGCCAGTCGCCAGTCGCCATTCACAACAAGGGAAGCAGCAGCCAGCCGCCGCCAGCCGCCGCCCGCCAGCAGCACAGCAGCAACCAGCCGCCAGCCGTGACAGCAGCAGCCAGCCGCCAGCCGCGACAGCACTCAGCAGCAGCCAGCCGCCGGACGTGCAGCAGTCAGCCGCCGGACGTGCAGGTATGTTTTTAGGTTTTTTAATTTTTTTTTCTTGATTTTTTCATGTTTTTTCTTTCTGATTTTGTAATTTTGTTTGTTACTAGACACTGGTTATTGGGAATTTAAATTTATTGTGTGTTTTTTTTTTAATATATATAGATTGTAAAGTTAAAATTTTAAAAAGCCCACTAAACAGGCCCATTAAAAAACTGAATTAAAAAATCGAACCGAATTTTTAAAAATCGAACCGAATTAACAAAAACCGAACCGAACCGAAATATTTTGGTTCGGTGTTCGGTACGCAATTTACAAAAACCAAAAACCGAAAAAACCGAAAAAAAAATCGAACCGAACCGAAAAGTCGAATGCCCACCCCTATAAATAGTGAACTTTAATGTAATGGGTTTTTAACTTTTTTATTGATAGTATAAATAATACGCGCTCCTTCCATTTTTTTTAATTGTTATTGTTTTCTTTTTTGACAGTTAAACGATATGAATGTTAACTAACAATTTAAGATGTATATTTTAATCATATTGATGTGAAAAAAGTTGCATTACACAGTATTTTTCGTATAGTTTTTAAATATCTAAAAAAAATTATTTTTATAATATCGAAAGAATCTAATTTAATTTAGATTTGAAAATTAATTAAATTTATTTTTGAAAAAAAATATCCAACATGACAGCTAAAAAAAACGGAGAGAGTATTTGTGTAGCTTTTGAGAAAAGCTTATTTTGTCCTTACAATGGTAGCTTTGTTTGTGCTCTTTTGCCTACTTTTTTGCTCGTCTTTGGATTCCCTAAATTGCATAGAAGAAAAGTTGGGTATAAACCAGCTAAGGAGTTAAAGAATAATGATGTGGCTTAGGCATCTATCAATCACATGAGCAAAGGGAAAAAAAAGGTAAATTGGTGAGTTTCCAATGCATTTTTTTGACTTTGAAATTAAGGTAAATAATACATATATAGGGAATTACATTGAATTGGTAATTTATCTAATTGTTCCTACCAAAGCTAGCTCAATTCAACTCTTCAAAAATAATTATATGTGTATATATATACATCTCGGTATTCGATACTCACAGCGATGTCTTAACTAGTTTATATTCAACACATTAGCCCTATTAAAGAGTTCGGTACTCACATTAATGCCCCAACTATTTTGGATTCGAGCACATTAGGCTTACTAAAGAGAGAAAGGCACCACAGGAGGAATCTTTCGATACCAAGATTTGAATCACGATGAAATAATAAAAAGATGATATATTCATCTCACCACAAATATTTTTGAAATTAAAGTAAAGGATCAAAAGGAAGAATAAATGTAAGATCTACAAGAATATTTTATATAGTTTGCACAAGCTAGCATCAGTGTTCCTTGAGGTAGAAGTGGAGAGTTCTAGTTGTCAGTTCGGATAAATTTAATAATTTTTATTTAGATATTATATGTCTTTAAAAAAATCTATTAAAAATTAAAAATATTTAATTGCGAACTCAGTAATTATGATGATAAGGTGTTAACGAATAACATTAACTTCGGAGACCAAATCACCGAAGACATAGGAAAGGTGTGGACGGAGGTTACATATTAGGATGAAAGGTTAGCAGGTAGTGAAGTGTTGTTTTGTTGTTCGAAGGTTTAGGCCTCGTTCGAGATGCTTAGTACTAGTCTATTCATCTAGTTCGTGCTTTATATATATATATATATATATATATATATATATATATCATGTGTTGTTTATTGAACTCTGAAGGGTAGCTCAACTGGTAAAGACCTGAGAACAAAGTCCTTCAGGTCGCCAGTTTGAGCCCCAGCAAGGTCACTGGAGGCATTACAAACCGGCCGTGTCTTCAGGGCTCCGTGGAACTAATGTTGATGCACTTGCCTTGAAACAGCGGGATCCGATAAATATAGCTAGTCGGGTTCGCAAAGGGATATTCGAAAACTACGGCAAAAAAAATATTGTTTATTGTGTTTCTATCATCACATTATTTTGTTGTTGTTCCTTTCTGGTATATTTTACAATGCACTTGTTATAATTGTTTTGCACTTGAACATGGACTAAATAAACAATCTCTCAACGATTCTATCTTCACAAGATAATATAAAATTTGCGTACAATTAACCCTCTTTATATTCTACTAGTGGAAGTCCATGGAATATGTTTGTTGTTTGAAGACCAAATTGGTTCAGATATCAAATTGGGCCTTTTAGTTTGTGTTTTATACACAGATTCTAAAAAGGAACATGAGTCATAGTCCATAGCACAAATATTCACAAATAACTTGTGGATCTCCCGAGCAATTTTTTTTATATATTTTATTTAAAAATTGATCTAAATCAACTTTAAATTTGATATATTACGTCCTAAACAATTTTAAATTTAATTTAAACTTTTAAAATCAATAATCTCGCTTATATCTCTCCTTCCGTCGTCAATCTCATCATAATCCAATCAATTTCCCTGTACCGCACAAGTTCTGCAAATGTTTATAAACTATTTGCATAACTTTTTTTAAAAAAAATGGCCAAAAGTTAAACACCGGTCCTTATGAAGGATATACTTTAGGGCCCGTTTGGATAACCAAACTGTGTTAAAACGGATCCAACAAATTCGGACCCTAAATTTTGGCCCGATTAATTTGATCTTTCTCCTCTCGCGATTTTCTGTCTTCCATTGAAATCGAGCTCTGTAAGTTATTACTTTTATCTTCGAATCTATGTCGCTTACGATCCATAAACCCTAACACTTTTTGCTGCTATACATAGAAAACCCTCGTTTGTGCTTTTCACGCTTGTATGTTGATTCATGAAGTTGCTCTCTACTTTGTTTGTTCAATTTGTCTTGTGGCTTGGAATATCCAGATTTTCTGTTAGAGCTGTTTCATTAATCTGAATCAATGAGGTTAAAATAATGAAAAGAGAAGCTTAACAATCTAATACTTGCTTATTGTCAATCTATACATACCATTTAACCCCAGGTATTAGCTCAATTGCCATGGCTTAAGGGACTTGTCTAGGTTACAAGTTTGAGTCCAGTGGAGAAGGGTAGAGGGGTAACCCCATATCTTATCGAGTTTTGAAGGCTGTGGTCAGTCGGAGCCGTCTAGAAATAGCAGCTTGTTATATTAAAGGGGTGTCCAAAATATGTAATTTAATCATTTTATTTGAATGTATGCTAATTTTTTCCAACGAAGGACACCCGTGGCTACGCCACTGGCTGTGGTTGGCCCAAAGGGTTAGTTCTGGACGGATTTCTTGGTTATTGAAAAAAAGCTATACATATCATTTAGGAACACAGTTTCATTTCCATGATACGAGTTTATTGCCATTATTCATGTGTTGGGAATATGTTCTGTAACTGCCTTAACTTAGTTTTAAAACTATTTTGATTGTTCAGCCATCTTTGATTGTGTTGTTGTATGAACGGATGATGTAATGTACTAGCGCTACAAGGCTTTCCGCAATTTGAAATCTATAATCCTTTTGTTTTTTCATTCATAAACAGGGTACCAGGCTAGGGTCCCATAATGGGTGTGGAACCGCAAAAAGACCAACCGAAAGAGATGGACTGGAAAACTCTGGGTGGAACGGAGAGTAGTGAGGCTAATGTTGGACCAGCTGTGAAGAAACGGCTTCCAAAAAGGATTCGACAAGTTCCTGAGTATTATTTTCTTCCACGAAGATCCTTACCATACTCCATCGCCTTTTATGGGTCGTTTATTGCTGCAGGTGTTGGTGCAGGAATGCTACTCGAAGCATGGATCAACAAGAAGGTAAAAGGTAATCATATACTGCTTTGATTCAGATCAGATTTTATTGCGTATATGTATACTGTTTCCACTTTAACACTTTGAGCTTACATCAGTAGCATGTTTTATACATAGCATATAAAGCCTTTTCACGAGTCTATTTTGGGATCTCAAAAGACATGTATGGTGTTGTAATGTTTAGAAGTCTATCCCTATACGATGACGAAATACTAGAGGAATATTCTCAATTCTTTCGATCTGGGTGTTAGATTGTCATAAGATTTCTACTCTATTTTTTCTTCTTGTGAAACTGAGAGTGATTCATATTGATGTAATATACTCAGAAAGTCCCTTTGGGATGCTAAAGACAAAAGGATAATATTTACAGCATAGTCCTGATCTCGGAGAGTTCTTCAGGAACTGATCTCTTCCACAAATTACACTCCCTTTTATGCACCTATAATCCGTGATCTTACTTCCAACAAGAGAACATTATGCTAGCTTACGCGCTGACTTTAGAAGAGTATATATCGAGTAACAATGACACGAAAGAAGAGTAGTGTATTGGTTCTTAGCTAGTTGTTCTCTTGCTTCTTATGTTTCTGCCTCATCTATCATTCAATCCATTTCTTTTCAGTAATCCATCTTGCTCGAACACTTTTCAAGAGATTGAATTGAACCTTTCACGCGTTTGGGAATTATTGTGGTTAGGCGTATATCCTCATTTGGAACTCGAAAGTCTAGGAAACTATATTGTTAAGCTTTCCCCAAAAGCCAAATCCACTTTAATGGTGTCTTTATGCCTAACCATCTGACAAATGCTAGAGAAGACATTAAGACACTCAATTGAGTTCCGTCGACACTTAGAAACCTATTCAAACTCAGCAATCATTTGTCTTGTATTTTTCATTTACACTGATTTTCACTTGTTTGTTCTTTTAAATTACTTTGCTGTCTGATGGCAGAGGATGGAGGAGTCATTTGGGAGTTCGACAAGTGAACGATGTGTTCTTTTCATGTTTGGATTGCTACCGCTTTTGCCTCAAGGAGTTCAATGAAGATGAATAGCATAACCATTACTACATGATGATAAATGCTTCTTCAGCATCCAATTCAACTTGTAGGTTGTAATATTTCAGGTGCACAGTGCAGAACAGATGTGTTGAATTTGGCAAACAACACTAAAACATTAGGTCGTATTTTTACCTTAATAGCTTAACCTTTGAATAAATAGAGAGGCCAGGCAAGTGGCCTACCTATGAATATACCCTGATACTGAATAGTTTCGGAAACAACATCTCTACCTTCACGAGCTAGGTGTAAGGTATTCGTACACTCTACTATTTCTGGACCCTGCATGTGGGACTATAATGGGTATGTTGTTGAACACTGAATGAACAGGTATAGTATTATTGGATATAAAGCAATTGAACATTAATGTAACTACAGCCATTGATGTTCTCAGGCCAATTTTGAGCTACCTACAATGATTGGAAGAAAAAAAGGCAGGAGGAAAATACCGACCAGATGGAATGGAAATGACGAAATTCTTAAAACGCGAGTATATACATTTAAATTTAGATATCGATTTTTGAATTTTCGATAAACACATCGTTAATTCGAATTTAAAGATGATTCATATCACGTGCTTTACATGTAATGATTAGGAAAAAAGAGAAAAGACTAATACTACTTCATAGTTCAGTGCAGTTAACAATTTCTCAAATCTACAGAGTTTCTCTTTAGTCCTTGCGATTCATGTCTTTGGCATCACCACGATTTTTTGATCTGAGCCACAGCATTTGTAGAATCAATCAGAGATCAGAATTTTCAGAAATTATGTTAGAGTAGAACAACAGTGCCACACAAATAATAGAACCATTTGCACCATATAGATTAAAAAAAATTTAGTGTAGTACTCCACAACAACCTTTCCCTTCATTCATCAACCACACAAGAGGAAAGACACGAAGAGGAAACCAGAAAAAGGCAGTTTTGGCATTAGAAAAGGAGGACAAAAGCATTCCCTAGAGGATTGAATATATGGACTATGTTCCTCAATGTGTGTGGGTGCACTGGGTACATCCAGCAACATTGAATGAGGCTATAATCAGTTGGAACGGGCAGAGGGCAAAGAAGCAGCTTAAAGACTTCCGGAGTGCCATCTCTCAATGCATTTCTGGTCATTATGGAAGGAAAATTATACGTTTTGAAAACAAATATACAACAGTAGACTTGGTCAAATTTAAGCCTGCATCTTTCCATATTCTTGGTGTAAACATGAAGGTTTACTGAAAGGTAATACTGTTGTTGACTTTCTAGATCCCTTATTTATCCGAAAGAAAAAACACCTTCTTATGTGCATACTCTAGCACTTTCTTGGTGCAATCAACAAATTCTCACTTTAAAATATTGCAGTACAGGTCCGCTCACTATCACTGATTCATTCAGTCCCTCTTTGCACCTTTAGCTTTTTAGTTCCCCGAACGCAGTGACTTGAATCCTAAAGGAGTAGGCTTTAATGGATCTGTAAACCCAGGGCTCATGGTGAATGCGTGTCATTGTCTAAAAGAGTATTTCATCATTTTTAGGGCTCATTTCTAACAGGGAACAGTGATTTTATCAGATCTATATTTCTTTCGGAACATACTGTTTTCCTTAAAAATGAGACTCGAACATGTATATGCCACTTTTAACAAGGCAACCACGATACTATTGATTGCAGGTTGACGAAGTTGCTAGAGTTAGGCTAGTTTTGTATATTACTGGGGCGAAATTGGTAAAGTTTTCCAAAGATAATTGGGTACAATGGGCCAAGGATTCATACAGTTTACCTGGCTCGTTTGGGATTGATTGTAGTTCCTGATTGATTAAAAAGAACAACTAAAGGTACAATTATGGTTAAAATAGAGGTATCAGATATGCATTGTTCTCCCAAAACAGAAATTCACACAATTCTGCTGTTGCAAAGATATGCCGACACTAAAAGAATCATACACAATACGGAATGCAAAACTTACTTTAGCGCATCCCTGCACATTCGACTTATATCCTCTTTGGCAGATTTCAAGCCACGACTAGCATAAAATCCACTTCTGATTTTCTCCTCAATCTCTCCAACCTAAAGAAAGGGGGACAGGTTTTAGAAGCATCTAAACAGTATTTAGAAAGAAACTAAGCAAAAAATAATAGTACCTTTGGAACAAAAAATTCGAAGGTATTTTCTTTCATTATCTCCCTTAGACTTGAGGCAAGAAATTCCTTCATCCTCTTGAAACAATTTCTTGATTTCCTCATTGCCAAATGCCTCAATTGGGCATCCCTAGATAGCATGGATGAGGACTTCCTAGCATCAAAAGCCTTTGAACGCTTATACAAGCTCCGGCGGAATAACTGGTTGGCAAACTCTCTCTTGTCCGAACTTTCCAAGTAGTCTCTCAGTCCAATTGAATCATCCATCTGACTTTCCTGACTATTATAAGTTCTATAAGATGATGCCGTTCTATCAGAAAAGTTTTTGAGACTCTTAACTTTCAAATTCGAGCTCCTGCTCCTAATCCAATTAATATTTGGAAATTTAACAGCAAGATCGTCAAGTTGGCTGCAACCTCTAATATCTATATAGGATAGACAAGAGAATGAAAACAGAACATCCTCAAGCATTCTGGGAGTTATGCTGGTACAATCACGTAAAACCAAGGAAGTTATCTTTTCTTTGTTGTAGCCACTCTGCAAAAAGAAAAAATAAATAAAGAATGTGTTACTGTGGAATCGTAATTTCTTGGCAATTTTCTACTTGTTAAAATTTTCCAATTTGGCAGCCAGTAGGAGAGAAAATAAGCAGCAGGATGTCATGAAAGCAAAAGCATACCATTATCGTCTGCATCATGGAATCAGTGCAACTGGAAGCAACAGATAACAGGTCAACCTGAGGGGAGATACCCTTATAAATCTTTACGATGGATCTCCAATGCTTACAAGTTAAAGAAGCATAAACAAGAGATTTAACATCAGCTTTAAGGAAATGAAAGACCCGTCCAAGCACACGATCATTCAGTAGATCCCAGCTTCCATTTTTTATTCCAGATGTAGTAATGGTTTCTCTACTGAAAGTTTCATCACCACATAGATCATCAAACTGGCATTCATCATTCTGAAATACCGATATGTCCTCTTCCATTTCATATTCTTCCTCACTTCCATGGCACCTCGCCTTCTTGCTGGCGCGAAAATCTATCAGAGAGAGATACTTTAGAGAATGAGAAGCAGCACGTAAAGGGGGAGAAAGACCGAAAAAAAAAGAAGAAAATAGTTGAGCAATCGAGTCCTTCTTAGCATAACAGACCCTCTACTTTCTGAATCCAGGATGGCTTGTGGCTTTTCGACATAATTTGGAACAAAGATAAATTTCTATAAATCACAAATAGATAGAAGGGACAGGGAAGGAGAGGAAGAGGTTCAAATTCTAAGGAAAGAAGCGACTCATTCATTCATCACATTCAACAAAGTTGTAACAGAAAGTGGGTGTATGACTCAGACATCATAAAGACAATCGCATTACAATAAAAACTAACAAGGGAATCTTCTGAAGCAAGGAGCACGAACCTGGATTGCTCTCTTTCTTTGGTTGTCTTGCATTTATCCAGGACCTCATTAATAGCAGCAGCAAGTTCCCTGCTCTTGTATGACTTCATGAAGCTTTCCTTGGGTATGCCCGATAAACTGAGGATGCATGCCATGAAATGTGCAAGGAGCACCACTAGGTGCACTTAGTAGAGAATTCTCCAACTCTGACTCAGAAGCTCCAAGAGTCTCATTGGGTGTTTGGCACATCTTTGACAGATCAGATGTCTTTGAACTTGAAGCACCTATCCACCCTTCTGAAAGCGCTGCTATTTTCTGGTATAACACCTTGATCAAGTAAAATGAAAAGATCTTTTTTAAAAATATGTACAAGCATAGAGTAGGGCATAATTCTAGTCTCTAGTATTAATTAAAAATAATAAAACACCAATTTCTCCACCACCTTAGTCTCTAGTAAATGCGTTATTATATCCCCTTCTTGCGAAATTTAAGTAAATATATTATATTAAGAAAATATATTTATCACTTATAATAATACATTTTTTTTATTTGATCAACTTTTAATATACTTATAACATTGTTTTAATACATATTACAGAGAACAATTTATTGTTTCCATATAATACAAGTTTTATTGATGATTAATATATTTATCACACATTTTAATACACTTATAATGCAATATTTCAATTTCTTACGAAACAAGCATAATATATTTTTAAAAACAGGTATAATACAATATTTATTGTATATATAATTCATTTTTAATACATATTACAGATTTAACATAGTATTGCTATAAACGGTAATAAATAGAAAGTATCGCTAAAATTAGTAATTATTTTTTTAAAGGTACCAATCCAAGTAATTTTTCCAAAGTTTCTTCAATGTCCCCCATCTCTAATTTTTAAATTATCATCGAGTATTATTGTGAGATATTTCAATAAAATCTTGACAGAATTTTTTTTTTTCCCTGATTAATATATTATACGTCATATGAATTTGAATTAATTAGCCCTTAGCGGATATGACCAAAATTCCAAAAAGGAAACTTCCTAGATTAAGAGGGGCCCTGCTTTGGTCTTTCTACTGCAGACTTTTCTCTGCAGTCAGCATAAGGATTTTTCTACCTTCTCAATTAGGCTTTTTGGTGGTAAACGAAATTTTACTTGAATAACTAAACTATTTGATTTAGAAGTTGATATAATTTAGGAGATAGATAGTATTCCAAATATAATGATAAAATCAACAAAATGTTTTTTTTTAAAAGAATATGATTCACTATATTTCTGTTACAATCAATTTAACTTGATAATTCAGTTCCAAAATAAGAATAGCTCAAATACAAGAAGTACAATGAACTTCAAGAATCTGGACATTGGGTAGTGCAAAATGTACGTATTTACCTTTAGAAATCATCAGTAAATGTAGGTTCAATGATGTCTTCTTTCTATTCTTACAACATTCACATTGACAAGAAAGAGCATATGCGTAGTCAACCTTCAGATTAGCCAGTTATGTTGCAGGCTTTCTACAGAGCACCATCTGAGTTTCTACTCCAAGTCCAAAAGAGCATGTGCTTCTTCAACCTTCAGATTGACAAGTTACCTTGCAGACTTGCAGCTGTACTCTGAAGATTCTGTATGCACGACCGATGTTATTTCAACTAAGTACATCAATGTCACTATCTCATGTAAAGAGAGTCGAAAGGAGTCACCAGTGACATTTTTCATTGCCAAAAGATGATCAGGCTTGCTATCACTTTCCAGTGTTCAACTACATTGTACATTGTAGTCAATCAGATAGTAGTTGGAATGTGGACACCGTCCCATTTGGTTCGACATGTCCAATGCAATTCCACACCTATAAGAAGCGAAGCAGTAGCAGGATTAGTGATGGTAAGCAAGGCTCTTTTTAACACTTTCAGACAATGCATCAAGAACCTATATGATACCTCTGGTAGTATTCATTCGACGGTAACTGTCCCCTAAGCTTTTCATATCTGGTTCTGAATGTTCTCTGAAGTATCACTACACTCTTGGATAGATAGAGCTAAAAAGAATTTCTTTCATATGCCTGTAAATTTGTTAGTTTTGGCTGTCTTCCTTGTCCACCATGGCAGGAAGAAACCCGATCTTGTGCTATAGTCCAGTGTCTCTTTTCCTTTTGTGGCATGCGAACTCCCTGTAGAAGGACATTTTTATCTTGCAACCACAATGATCCGAACTGTTAATAGCATGAAAATAATTACACGTCAAACATGCGGCCTTGTAGGATCTTTAATATTGAACCATTTGCTTAAATTTCGTTCGGAGCTTTGATAATCGTCTTTCCAGAGGGAGTCCCTCATGTTTCTTCCCCATCTTCTCCAAGTAATATACAACTTTTTTAAGTGTTTCCATGACTTCCTCACTGTCAGTACCAAAAGCTTTCTCTTGAATTTTCAGTACCCTCTTGAGCAACTCCAGCAATTCACCATCATCCTTCCCCAGCTGGGTCTGAATGGAGACCAAACAGTCAAGAGCCTCCCCTGCATACATAAACTCTTTAGCCAAAAGGAGAGAGATGAAAGAAAAGAACCTGAAAACACCAAACCAGCTACTTCTTTTTTTGTTTGATAAAGATAAAGCGGGTAAGCAAATAGTACATGAATGGTGAAACAGCTTGCAAACATATTGATGGCAAGCATTTTTCACTAACAGATCAAAAGATACTGCTTAGCATTTAGCATAAAGCAATAGGGAAAAGGACAAGCTCACCAACTGGTAGAGAATCTTCTCCAAATGCCCTCTCCCGGATTCGCAGAACCTCTAATGCGTGTTTTTCGGCCTCCTCATTACGGTTTAGATTGTAGAGAGTAACTGCAAGATGCAGCATTGGGAAAGTAATGGATTGATCATCAGGTGAAACATTCTTATACATAATCTGCAAACTCATCCTTAGCAAGCGCTCAGCTTCTGCAAAAAGTTTGGACTGTGAATAAGAAGTGGCTAGATTCACAAGATGAGAGACTGAACTGGGATGCCCTTCACCCCTGAACTTCTCAGTTATCAACAAGCACTCCTCCAGTAGCATACGGCCTTCTTCACCTCTGAAAGATAAATGAGTGTTAAAGCAGTACTCAAAGAACAAAGCCCTACAAAGAAGCTTAAGGTTTGCACAGTGTAATTCTTAAGAACAATTTGCCCCTATTTTATATTATTCTATAAAAACTGATATCTGAGTATTGAAAACCTTTTCAGAATCGGTTGTAATGTATCAAAATATAACGGAATTCTTCTTTTTAAAAAGGGTTTGGAAAAAGTACATTTACCATAATTAATATTCTACTTGATTAATCGAAGGGAAGAAAAATGAAAATCATGTAAAGGACCTAAAGACCCTCTTAAACTAAAAGCCACACACACACTCGGCCAAACCCTTAATTTATTTCATATAATTAAGTTGTGAAAAGTTCTATCTATTTTTATTTCCATGCTTCATATCTTCTTAATGGAAGTAGCTACATTCTTGAGCGTATTAATTTAGTCTAACTTAAGTCATAAGGGCAAGTAACTTAATATAAAAATAAATCAAAAACGGAAAGTAAAGGATAAAAAAGTTCATCTGATTTTAGTTTTCAAGGAAAGGTTGCTGAGTAGTAAATAGGAAACAACTTTACTAAATGCAACAAAAAGGGATTTAAAAAAAATATAGATGGTAAGTTGGAATTTGTTTTAAGAAGGCCAAAATTTGTAACTCGTTAAAGTTTTAGAATACATTGACGTGATGAAAAGTACGTATCAAACAATTTAGACATGGAGCTGATCCCATAATTTTAATAATCACAGGAAATTATGTGCCTTTGTTGCAAAAATCGAGTAAGTTTATGAGAAAAGTTTTTGTTAAGAAGGTCAAGGATGTTTATGTAACTACCCTATGCCTAATTAAAATATGATCCTCACCTTCCAACTGCATGAAGTAATTCAGCCAAGTCTACCCTCATCTTCTCCATTATGTGATCATCTATGGCTATATAATCAGAAACCTTCAGCCTGCGAAGAGCCTCTTTATACAGATCAATGGCTTCATTCACATCTCCTGTAAAGCACGCACATATGAAAACAGTACCCTTTATTGGAGCAATTGTCAAAACAGGAATAATTTAATGGACAAGGAGCATTGAAAGCATCACAATTTGTAACCCTCCTACTTTTGGAATGAAAACCAGTTCATTATAATCTAGAACTTGCAGGAAGCTGAAAGTTACAACTTACAAGCAACTGGAATCTTTGGAACACAAGAATGTCAAGTTCATCATTAGTTATTCAAATTTACTTAGCTCTTCAAGCGTTAGTCCTATCTTGTGTTGCTTTTGGGCAGGTTACTTCACTATCAACCTTTTCATTACTTGAGTAATGGCAACCATAGACAAGGAGAAGATTATGTGACACCAGGAACAACAAAGTGAGAAAAAATTGATCCGCAACAAGTAGGAAAATCATTATATTCACCTTTTGCACATTTCACACGTGCAAGATAACTCATGGACAGTCCAACTCTGCCATCATTTTCTCCATATAACTTCATGTACGTGGTCAAAATTCTATATCATATGAAAAGAAAAGGGAAAAACAAGTTAGTATTGGTGACTACAGACAGGAAATGGTAACGAAGCAAGATACATGAAAGAACAGTGATCACCTGTTAAAAGCATTTTCTGCATCAGTCACTCTCCTTTCCTTCAGAAGAAGATTGCCCATGCCAAATAAAGGCACTACCAGTTCCTCACTATCTTCACCCCTGCTAGATTCAAGAATTTTCACTACGCGTTGATATGTTTCTATTGCTTTTTTGGTCTTTCCAGTAGAACCCAAAACTTTTGCCATCCCTAACAATGGAGTGACGACAAAAGAACTGGTATTTCCTGTAATGTAAAATAAAAGTGTCACCAAACTGCTTTCAGCCATATAGAAAAAGAAGCAGTGGCTTGATAACAGTTAAGAAAGTTACAAATTTACAGATTTTACCAAACAACCGAATCATTTATTTCTAAACAGTAATGGAAAACCAAATCCGATCCCATAGTAAATGAGATCGAATTCTATTTTAAGAAAATGAGCAGCACCACCATCTCACACAAATATATCCAGACGTAAATAAGCAACAACTATAAAGTGAAAAAAGAATCTGACTTACCATATAGTCTCTCAACAACTTTGACAGCTCTTCCATACACACAAATGGACATCTCAAAATTTTCCAACTTTTCATACATATTACCCATATGAGTGAGTATCGAGTCCAGAAGAGGCTCTTCATCTTTCAAGTCATCAACAACCTCGCTCAACTGTCAGTACATCATGCAGCCCACCCAACATATAGAAAAGGGTGACTAAAATGAGGACAAGTATGAACTCTAAAACAATAAAGTTATACTATTGCTTGAAAAGGGGAAGTTCTTATGTCAATAAATGATTTTTCTTCACGGAGAAAATTGGAGTTGGAACTTCAAAAGAAAATGTTTGAAATTATGTCTCCGTGCTCTGGTTCTCCTAATTAATTTTTGCAGCTTGTCTGTTGAAAGGTCACTTTATCCTTTCATGGATTGATAATACAGAAAGACTAGAATCAGAAATTAGCAAATATGACAAGGGAAAAAATTACCACATCCAACAGGGGTTTGACAGTCCTTATGTCTCCAAGGGCCATGTACCCCAAGGCTGTTACATCAAGAATAGCTGCTTCTTCTATACCCTTGAGGCCTGCATCAATCTGTTCTTTGACAGCTTCAAAATTTGCTAGAAGCAGATCTCTGGCCTCATTTTCCTTCCCTATTCTTATCATGGCATGGACTTCATTAAATAAGTCACTCAGCTGCTCCTCAAGAATACTGAGGCTGCTAGCCATGTCGTCCTTTAAATCTGTATACCTGCTGAAAACACATGGTGACATTGTAGTTCTCAATGGTTATACTACACAAGTCTCCTAAATCTATACACTCTTAAACAGTTAAACTATTGAAATGTTTAAAATTCATCGCGAATTTTTTGAAGGAGATAATCTACGTGAAAGGACAGCTAATATATTCCACCAACTAATGGGAGCATCAAACTCAGATAACGCTGGTAGATTATCCTCCATCTGAAGGAAATCATTACACCTCTTCACAAGTGACCTTTTGCAGAAACAATGATGGAGCTAAGTTGATGTCAAATAGGTGCTTAAAGGTGATATACCATTCGGATCTTCCACAATGAGTTAAGCACCAAAATAACAGATGTTTCATTACTTAACAAAATATAACAGCTTATAAAATGTTTCAGCTTTCAGATCTTCTGGTTATATGTGCCAGACTTTGTATTATCTACTTCCTCACAATTAATGTTTACCATGAGTTAAATAGAATAAATAATATTATCCTCTTAAATTCTAGATTGAAGAGAAGAATATTGAAATAGTTGAATGCCCTATTGATAAAATTGTCAACCATTCTACGAAACTAGATTGTAATCCTAACTCAAAGTAGCATACTTAGTACGGCTAGAATAATAAGACATTTCTGGAATTTGCATCACCCTAAAATGTCATGAGTCAGACGTAATGAGGTGCTTCCCTGAGTTGCCTCATGAGACATGTGCCTCAATTATCTGGGGATAAGCTTGGGATGCCCAACCCCAAACACACCAAGCTTGCCTAATAGTTTTTGTGTCAATGGAGTGTTAAAAAAACACGATTAACTGTATTCAACCTAAAATCCCTTAAGTAGTATTGACCCTTAATTTCTCAAAAGCCCTTGCAGTGATTCTAAATACTAAGATTTAGAAGATGTGAAACTCAATGGAAGTCATATATTGACATATCCTCCGCTTGAGATGATATGAGGTGAGTTTTGTTGGGGCCTTTCATCACAAAAAATAAAAAAATCTGGTTTCATGCCTTCACTCCCACTCAATCTTCATGTCTTTAGTTCTCTGTCTTTCCTCATCAAATTTTCTTCTTTTTTTCTATTCTCTTCCATCTAGATAGCAATTTCGTTATAAGGTAAAGTTCTAGCAACAATTAAAATTTGCCCTATGTACATTAATGGGTGATGAGACCGATAATTTTTAGTTGTTTTCTTTTTTTTTCATAAACTATCTGTTAGTAACAACCTAAATACAATTCTGTCAAAATGCTACTAATTCCATTGATGAATACCGTTATGAAGAACTACTTCTAATTGTATTCACTTATTTTTAAAAAAGCACAAAACTAGCTTGGTATTGAGTGCCTAGGGAATGATACATGATTTTTTGCTAATTCTATCATGCTAGGGTACTCAACAATCATTTCTTCTATCACAAGAAAAACAATATAACTATCAAAATGTGAATAAATCTGCATTTAACAAGAAGCAAAGCCCATACCTTTGAGAATCAATACTTGAATCAATTCCTTTGTTTTCGTACAACTTGGATGAGGTAGCCGAGATAACACAGCACCTCGAGCCAAGACGTGAACACAACCCACTAGTGGAAAAACAAAGCTTGATATTGCAACTTTGAGAGGGACGGTGATAAAAGGAGACGGACAATATGCCTAAATGGGTATTTGAACTTATAAGATTCATCCTGAAATATGCAAACCCACAAAACAAATATACTCATTAATTTACCAAAAAAGCTGGCCCGGACACTACGCTAGTAAAAAAAAAAATGAAGTTCGAAATGGAATTGACGGAACGGGTTAGGTTACCTGCCGGAGTTGGTGAGTTGCGAAGGAGTTGAACGGAGCAGAGAAGTAGACATTTGCAGTTTGCAGCAGCAGAGACACGGGAAAATGAGGGAGGCAGAGAGATTATCCACAAATATGCGATTCTATCTGGGCTTTCTAATTAATTAAACGCAAATTTTCATAATTCGCATTATTAATCACCCTTATTGCTACTAAAGAACAATACTAATTTTGTATAACATACAAATCTAGATAATAATACTCGAAACTATGGTGTGTAAGTCACTGTCATATATTATTATAAATGAAAAGATTTTAAGTTCAAAATTAGATTACAAAAACGTCCTTCATCAATTTTTAAAATTAAAAGATTTTTTACTAATTTTTAAAATTAAATTAATAAATATGATTAGATGTTATAACTTATCATTTTTCATCTTTTTAACGGATTTGATTGTTGAAACTTTTCAGTTTCTACCATTAAACACATTCATGCACAAACTTTTCATGTACTTAATTTCTCCCTTTATAAATTGAAAAAAGAAATTATTAATCCATCACACTTTGTGTTTCATCATTTAATAGTGCTTATGTAAGGAGTATTTTTGTATTGGTCACTATTTTTCTTATTGATTTGTGCCTTCGTTCATTTTTATTTTCATGATTTTTGAAGAAACACATAAATCTAATAGTTCTTGTAATACTTTTTTATTGGTCACTTTTTTCTTATTAGGTTGTGCCCTTCATTCATTTTTTTATTTAAATATATTGTTGGAGTATTTATGTCCCAAAAAACTTTAGCCTTGGGACTTAGTTATAATCTTACAAGTTGCTATCATTCCTCAAAAAAAATTATTAATATTTAAGTTCTAGACAGAAAATAAAACTAAAAAAGTAAAGTTCAAAATAAACAATTTTGGATTGATGATTTTCTACTTCTTAACGAGTATGTCTTATTTCTTGCCTTATCTTTACTTAATCAAAAAATCCCAATGCCATTGGGACATATGTTCCACCAAAGCTGAAATATTTAATACTCCATCTATTTCAATTTATGACACATTTTATATTTTGAGAGTAAAATAATTTAAGTTTAATTAAAAATTTACACATAAAATTTTTAATAATCACAGGAAATTATGTGCCTTTGTTGCAAAAATCGAGTAAGTTTATGAGAAAAGTTTTTGTTAAGAAGGTCAAGGATGTTTATGTAACTAACCCTGTGCTTAATTAAAACATGATCCTCACCTTCCAACTGCATGAAGTAATTCAGCCAAGTCTACCCTCATCTTCTCCATTATGTGATCATCTATGGCTATATAATCAGAAACCTTCAGCCTGCGAAGAGCCTCTTTATACAGATCAATGGCTTCATTCACATCTCCTGTAAAGCACGCACATATGAAAACAGTACCCTTTATTGGAGCAATTGTCAAAACAGGAATAATTTAATGGACACGGAGCATAGAAAGCATCACAATTTGTAATCCTCCTACTTTTGGAACGAAAACCAGTTCATTATAATCTAGAACTTGCAGGAAGCTGAAAGTTACAGCTTACAAGCAACTGGAATCTTTGGAACACAAGAATGTCAAGTTCACCATTAGTTATTCAAATTTACTTAGCTCTTCAAGCATTAGTCCTATCTTGTGTTGCTTTTGGGCAGGTTACTTCACTATCAACCTTTTCATTACTTGCTTCATTACATGAGTAATGGCAACCATAGACAAGGAGAAGATTATGTGACACCAGGAACAACAAAGTAAGAAAAAATTGATCCGACAAAGTAAGAAAAAATTGATCCGCCACAAGTAGGAAAATCATTATATTCACCTTTTGCACATTTCACACGTGCAAGATAACTCATGGACAGTCCAACTCTGCCATCATTTTCTCCATATAACTTCATGTATGTGGTCAAAATTCTATATCATATGAAAAGAAAAGGGAAAAACAAGTTAGTATTGGTGACTACAGACACGAAATGGTAACGAAGCAAGATACATGAAAGAACAGTGATCACCTGTTAAAAGCATTTTCTGCATCAGTCACTCTCCTTTCCTTCAGAAGAAGATTGCCCATGCCAAATAAAGGCACTACCAATTCCTCACTTTCTTCACCCCTGCTAGATTCAAGAATTTTCACTACGCGTTGATATGTTTCTATTGCTTTTTTGGTCTTTCCAGTAGAACCCAAAACTTTTGCCAACCCTAACAATGGAGTGACGACAAAAGAACTGGTATTTCCTGTAATGTAAAATAAAAGTGTCACCAAACTGCTTTCAGCCATATAGAAAAAGAAGCAGTGGCTTGATAACAGTTAAGATAGTTACAAATTTACAGATTTTACCAAACAACCGGATCATTTATTTCTAAACAGTAATGGAAAACCATATCCAATCCCATAGTAAATGAGATAGAATTTATTTTAAGAAAATGAGCAGCACCACCATCTCACACAAATATATCCAGACGTAAATAAGCAACAACTATAAAGTGAAAAAATAATCTGACTTACCATATCGTCTCTCAGCAACTTTGACAGCTCTTCCATACACACAAATGGACATCTCAAAATTTTCCAACTTTTCATACATATTACCCATATGAGTGAGTATCGAGTCCAGAAGAGGCTCCTCATCTTTCAAGTCATCAACAACCTCGCTCAACTGTCAGTACATCATGCAGCCCACCCAACATACAGAAAAGGGTGACTAAAATGAGGACAAGTATGAACTCTAAAACAATAAAGTTATACTATTGCTTGAAAAGGGAAAATTCTTATGTTAATAAATGATTTTTTCTTCACGGAGAAAATTGGAGTTGGAAATTCAAAAGAAAATGTTTGAAATCATGTCTCCGTGCTCTGGTTCTCCTAATTAATTTTTGAAGCTTATGTCTGTGCCATTGAAAGGTCACTTTATCCTTTCATGGATTGATGATACAGAAAGACTAGAATCGGGAATTAGCATATCTGAAAAGGGAAAAAATTACCACATCCAACAGGGGTTTGACAGTCCTTATGTCTCCAAGGGCCATGTATCCCAAGGCTGTTACATCAAGAATAGCTGCTTCTTCTATACCCTTGAGGCCTGCATCAATCTGTTCTTTGACAGCTTCAAAATTTGCTAGAAGCAGATCTCTGGCCTCATTTTCCTTCCCTATTCTTATCATGGCATGCACTTCATTAAATAAGTCCCTCAGCTGCTCCTCAAGAATACTGAGGCTGTTAGCCATGTCGTCCTTTAAATCTGTATACCTGCTGAAAACACATGGTGACATTGTAGTCCTCAATGGTTATACTACACAAGTCTCCTAAATCTATACACTCTTAAACAGTTAAACTATTGAAATGTTTAAAATTCATCACGAATTTTTTGAAGGAGATAGTCTACGTGAAAGGACAGCTAATATATTCCACCAACTAATGGGAGCATTAAACTCAGATAACGCTGGTAGATTATCCTCCATCTGAAGGAAATCATTACACCTCGTCACAAGTGACCTTTTGCAGAAACAATGATGGAGCTAAGTTGATGTCAAATAGGTGCTTAAAGGTGATATACCATTCGGATCTTCCACAATGAGTTAAGCACCAAAATAACAGATGTTTCATTACTTAACAAAATATAACAGCTTTCAGATCTTCTGGTTATCTGTGCCAGACTTTGTATTATCTACTTCCTCACAATTAATGTTTACCATGAGTCAAATAGAATAAATAATATTATCCTCTTAAATTCTAGATTGAAGAGAAGAATATTGAAATAGTTGAATGCCCTATTGATAAAATTGTCAACCATTCTACGAAACTAGATTGTAATCCTAACTCAAAGTAGCCTACTTAGTACAGCTAGAATAATAAGACATTTCTGGAATTTGCATCACCCTAAAATGTCATGAGTCAGACGTAATGAGCTGCTTCCCTGAGTTTCCTCATGAGACATGTGCCTCAATTATCTGGGGATAAGCTTGGAATGCCCAACCCCAAACACCCCAAGCTTGCCTAATAGTTTTTGTGTCAATGGAGTGTAAAAGAACACGATTAACTGTATTCAACCTAAAAATCCCTTAAGTGGTATTGACCCTTAACTTCTCAAAAGCCCTTGCAGTGATTCTAAATACTAAGATTTAGAAGATGTGAAACTCAATGGAAGTCATTATATTGACATATCCTCCGCTTGAGATGATATGAGGTGAGTTTTGTTGGAGCCTTTCATCACATAAAATAAAAAAATCTGGCTTCATGCCTTCACTCCCACTCAATCTTCAAGTCTTTAGTTCTCTGTCTTTCCTCATCAAATTTTCTTTTTTTTTTTCTATTCTCTTCCATCTAGATAGCAATTTCTTTATACGGTAAAGTTCTAACAACAATTAAAATTTGCCCTATGTACATTAATGGGTGATGAGACCGATAATTTTTAGTTGTTTTCTTTTTTTTTCATAAACTATCTGTTAGTAACAACCTAAATACAATTCTGTCAAAATGCTACTAATTCCATTGATGAATACCGTTATGAAGAACTACTTCTAATTGTATTCACTTATTTTTAAAAAAGCACAAAACTAGCTTGGTATTGAGTGCCTAGGGAATGATACATGATTTTTTGCTAATTCTATCATGCTAGGGTACTCAACAATCATTTCTTCTATCACAAGAAAAACAATATAACTATCAAAATGTGAATAAATCTGCATTTAACAAGAAGCAAAGCCCATACCTTTGAGAATCAATACTTGAATCAATTCCTTTGTTTTCGTACAACTTGGATGAGGTAGCCGAGACAACACAGCACCTCGAGCCAAGACGTGAACACAACCCACTAGTGGAAAAACAAAGCTTGATATTGCAACTTTGAGAGGGACGGTGATAAAAGGAGACGGACAATATGCCTAAATGGGTATTTGAACTTATAAGATTCATCCTGAAATATGCAAACCCACAAAACAAATATACTCATTAATTTACCAAAAAAGCTGGCCCGAACACTACGCTATTCAAAAAAAAATTGAAGTTCGAAATGGAATTGACGGAACGGGTATGTTTACCTGCCGGAGTTGGTGAGTTGCGAAGGAGTTGAACGGAGCAGAGAAGTAGTCATTTGCAGTTTGCAGCAGCAGAGACACAGGAGAAAATGAGGGAGGCAGAGAGATTATCCACAAATATGCGATTCTATCTGGGTTTTCTAATTAATTAAACGCAAATTTTCATAATTAGCATTATTAATCACCCTTATTGCTACAAAAGAACAATACTAATTTTGTATAACATACAAATCTAGATAATAATACTCGAAACTATGGTGTGTACTCACTGTCATATATTATTATAAATGAAAAGATTTTAAGTTCAAGAATTTGGGAATCGCCTGAACAGGAACATTCTTTTTTAAACGGAGGGAGTAATATTTTTATTATTTTGAATGTTGGTAATATCTTCTAGCTACAGTGAGTATGAAATCAACAAGATGACGAAAAATACTTTAATTATGGACATCTTAATGATCTCTTTACATTAAATTTATGCAAACAAAAAGTGACTAATAACTTAAAATATCTATAATCATATTAAAATTTAATTAACTTTCTAAATTTTATCGATCAAATAAATTGAAATAATAGATATTAGTCTCGTGCTAGCATAGACACATGTGTCTACTTTTAAGCTTACATGTAAGTTTTAAATTTTACTTCTTTTAAGTAGAGAGTTCTAAATCAATATTTTATATATTTTTAATAATTTTAAAATCATAAATATAACTAAATTCTGTGTCATTGAAGGTAAGCTCTGCTCTCAATTTCTTGTGAGAATCGACATGATTTTATCTTTACAATTAACAAGGAGAGTTTTTGTGCGAAGAAAATCACACACATAATAAATACTAATTAATTACTTTTATAACATATTATTTTTCAAAGTTAATAATAAAAAAAGACTTAATTAAATATTACTATCCACGAATTTCGTAGTTTAATTATCTATTATTTCCTTTATCTATATAAATTGCTTTTTCTTATAATAAATCTCGATTTACAATGGTGTTTAAATGTTTGAAATAAATCAGTATTAAGAGTCTACATATACTTATAGAATATCATCAATAAATTTAAAAAAAGTGTGATATGGCATTCCATTAGGAGAGAGATAATGTTTATTTTGTGTCCAGTGAAGAAAATAAGTAAAGTTGGATGATATTATAGTCCTAAAACAAACATAAGTAATATTATTAGGTAATTTCTCAAACATAGGTGACTATCTAAGGAAATTACTCAAGGTAAAGTTTAAAATAAACAATTTTGGATTCATGATTTTCTACTTCTTAACGAGTATGTGTCTTATTTCTTGCCTTATCTTTACTTCATAAAGTAGGTTCGTTCAAAAAATCCCAATGCCATTGCGACATATGTGCTGAAATATTTATTACTCCATCTGTTTCAATTTATACGACACATTTTATGTTTTGAGAGTAAAACAATTTAAGTTTGATTGAGAATTTGCGCATGAAATCTTCAATTCTTTTAAAATGAAATTTATATATCTAAACTACGTAAAAACTATTATGAGTTATTTATAACCGTTAGCCTACAAAAATAAAGAAGCATAATAAACACTTCGTAACTCCTACAAAATATTAACTGACACTACCGTTCAGCTTACGATATTTATTAAATAGATTGGTACTAGATCTTTGCATCGTAAAGCATGCCAAAATTTGCTTTGGAAGAAGAAAAAGAGAAGCGTCATTCAAAGAAAAAAGCATCACACTAAGTTCCCGCTATGTACCTATCCAAGGAAGAGTCGAACCACAAGAAATCTTAACCACAAGAAATCTTATGTTTCTTACAGCTCAAACTTATGCAACTTTACCAGTCGTAACAACGTTTTTCCCTTCATCTCAGATAAAATCTGTCCAGTTCACTAGGCTAGCGCAGCCTATACTAGACGAAAATATTCGGTATGACATGAGTCACGAAAACATGTTGTTTTGATGAAAGATGACTCGCATCAAATACCAAACACATCTTTCTCTTGGGCTAGTAAGTTCCATGTAACTCACAAGCCATCAACTCAAACATGACAGGTTATTTTACACCACTGAAAACGAATGCATTCTTCGTCCATACAGAGACGGGCATAGTAGCATACTGTACAGATGCAGAATTTCTTAGGTGGGGGGCAAAAGAGGGTTCCGTTAGGGAGGAGGCTGAGGTTATCAACAGCCACTCCCCACAGAACAAGTTTTGCAAGTTTGAAGCTCACACAACGTAAAGGATGCTGTTTGCTCCCCCCACCTCCTGCGCGTCACAAAGGTACAATATAAAGAGAAAAGAGGAACAAAAAAGAAAAGGAATTCCCTTTTTGTGAAAAAATACGCACCAGCCTGAGTTTGCACAAAGGCTTAACTACATTCCTGTACAGTGCAGGACTGCTGATAGTACATTCCAAATACAACACAACAATTTGAGGTATTAAGCATTACATATAACAATATGCACCGATTTATATTGTACATTCTTACTTGTCAGTGCCTCGCGATGGCCTAGGATACCCTACTATAGCGGACACTTTTAGGGAAGTCGGCCTACAAAGGAAAATTGCAAGGCACCTCCAGGCTTGGAGCATTACTTGCCACGCAAACTTGTCACAGCGTTTCAGGGGCCATCTTCTAGAGCTGAATAATGAAGCAAAGAATTAGATTACTTGTACTAGCACACTCTTTTTTGTTCTCTTAACTCCCAATTTCAGGGTCGACCTGAACAGAGAATAAAGATACTTACTGCTTAAAATAAATCCTTGAAGCAGGCTTTGAGCTCTCTCTGCTTGCTCCGGAGTGCCTGATATCTGTATGATCTTATCTGTTACCTCAGGCCTATCCTCAATCAATTTAACATTTGCTCCTGACAACTGTCAGCAATAAAAACAATATAACTGTGTCACTTGCTTTAGCCAAATGTAATTTTGAAATGAAGTGGGTGCATTGAAGAAGCCAAACTGACCTCACTAATCTGAGCAAGCTTATTTCTTGATTTTGTTATCAGTTTGGGCGCTGCATGTGGAGGTATGACAACTTCCAAAATACTTCTAGTGACCAATGTTACATGCATTCTGGAAAAAGAGAAAGTTAGGTTCAAAGACAGCAAACTAACATGGTTTAAGATAAAATAGAAAACTGTTACCTATTCAATCCGCTCGGAATATCTTCACGACGCTCACTTTCATTTTGCTTGGTTATTTCACTGGCAGATGCCCCAGTTTCCTACAAAATAAACACCTTTTTAGGAAATATAGCAAGGGTTCATTAATCCAGGCTATCCTGCTGACTTGAAATTTCTCTGAGACAACTACGACTATTTGGCATACTAACTTTCCAGCTCATTAGGATGTCACATTAAAGACTGGGGATTAGAAAATTTAGACTCATCCGGAAACAAGCAAGAAAAGAAATTAACTCACTTTTACTGGCTGTGCGATTGGTTTGGCTGGTGTATTTTGATAGATTGAAGTTGGAACATCATTCACACTGTAGTTTTGTTGAGATGGAGATGTGTTATTGAAAGAATTTTTGTCTGCTCCAATAGTACTCCTAGCAGGGCTTGATGCAGGTATTGCTGGTGAGGGTATATCCTTTTGAAAGAAATTCCGATAAGTAAAACTCCGAAGCCTCGATGTCACTTCAACAAGAGCTTCTCTAGCTGCTTTGATCTCTCCAACAATCTGGAAATATGAAGAATTACATAGCATGTCCAGAAAAAACATAAGCCCAACAATTGGAGCCCAGACTACTCTATCCAATGATTTGAATTCTTTTAAATAAACTTATACGCAACAACCAGGAATTTATACTATGACCATAACATTTAGGAAAATTAGTAGGAGCTGATAAAATTTCAGAGACAACATTCCCCTTGTTGCACACTCTGTGTAACTTGCAAAAGGAATGCACTGCCCAAATATGCACCACCTCTGGTACACATATCAACTAAAGAACATGAAAATCAAATGAGCTACCTTTTTATCCTCATATTAGAAGCTTAAAAGAAAATTGACAGACCTGTATAACTTCATCAGTCCTTGACACACATGGTGGAAGTTCTTCCTTTGGTAGAATCTTGACAGTAGCACCAGTTATTTTCTGCATATCAGATAATAGTCCATCTCTTCCTCCCAAACATTCAACTTCATCTGTTTGCACAACTAAACGAGTTGTAATAACATTTTCCTTCTCCGGAACAAGATCAACAATGCGGGTTTGAATATGCAAAAGAGCTTCCTGAGCAGGAAACAGCTCATCATCTGGACCCTAAAAGACAAACGTAAACACCAGATATCTTTCAGAACCTCTTAAGCAGCATCCTAGAAAGATCATTTTAAGGAGGTATAGGGTGTAACAAATTTCATATATGAGGCTAAAAAGAACAAAGTTAATGGAATCCCATTCTAGAAAACAAAAAACTCAAATTAGAACTTTCATAGTAAATAAACGGCAATAACTTACTGAGACCTGGACAACAAGAGTAGAGGGAGTACCTCATCAGATGAAATGATTATGACCTGTTCATCTGAGCCGGCAACAGGATTCAAAATCTTCACATCCACACCAATCTCATTCTGAAGCAACTCTATAATTCCATCTGATTCCCCAGCAACTGTATCAACCTTGTCAACTGGACATAGAATTCGGAACACAAGATCTTCAACGTACATGACCTGCCCATTATCATTGTTGGGAGCGATTCCAGATTCAATGGCATATCCAGATGAGGATGAGGAATAGTTGTTGCTTCGACCACCACTCATACCAGCAGGAAGCCTTGATCCAAAAGCAGACCCATTTTCAGACAGCCTGCGAGCTGTACTGTTCATGTGGGGAATAAATTCGTCATCAGGAGGGAGAAACCGTTCAGGAGAATGTGGCCGACCAGGAAAGTGACCCCGATCACGATGCTGGCTCTCCCTCAAGCGTGAGGAAATAATTTCTACAGCCTTTTTCACAGCATTTACTTCCCCAACAACCTGCAAGCAAAAAAAGTCTCAGACATAACACATAATGCTGAGCTACTAATGATTGCTTTCAAGCAGGCAGTAATTATCTAATACAATCCACCACATTTATATATTTATCACAAGCAAGTCCAATATAAGGTATACCTAAATATCACGATTTATATGACTCAGAAATCATCAGTGATCGGACACAAACAAATTAGCTTACAAATCAATAGCAGCAGTTCCACTATGACAATCTATAATTAGAAATCTCCTCTTTGTAATACATCAGAAGGAAAAATTTAAGTGCATTGTCAGAGAATTACCTTAATGGCAGCAATATATCAGAGGAATTATAAGGAAAGGCAAAACAATCGCAAGCACAATATCGTTTTAGATGTTCAAATGAAGGCAATGAACTGCATAAATGTATCAATTTCCATATCTCTTTGATTTTTCAAAATCATCACGTGAACTTCAAGAGGAAAAATTATATAGTCCAAGATGCAAATGTTTTGAAGGTTTCAGAAGGAAAATTGAGCAGGATATGCTCCAACATAGAGATGTGCCATCAAACCAGAAAGTTCGGTATCTGCATGATCGCCAGGAGATACAAGTTCCTAAAGGAAATCAACAGTTAATTTGTTCTAATTGCTTTTAGAGCAAAATTTGTTAATGATGATTCAAATTTAAATTACACCTTGTTAATCTCTCAGCTGAATCATTAGACTGAAAGCTCATTTTGACATACATATTGACCTCCGACCAATTGGTAAATACTGGACATCAAATACTTCATTTGAAACACCCATTCAAGGCATTTCACAGGTCAAAGCCCATACGACACAGGAGTAGGGAAAAGAGAAATCAGGCATCCTGATCGTCTGTTAATATGTACATACACTAGAACTAATATACAACTAACACTACACCAATGTCTATTTCAGAGATGAGTATGTGTGTCAGTGTGTGATATCACTGATATGCACTCCAGCTGATTCTATCATCAGCTTGTTGCTATGCCTATGCCATCATCACATTTATTTAAAAAGAAAGCACCATGTCTTTTCAGAAAAAAAAAAGAGCCACTTTCTGGATGCAAGCTCCAATAATGACATAACCAAGGTCTCAGAAATTTTACTGTGTTATAAAATGCTATAAATGTTACAGATTCTGCTTTAGTGCAACCTAAAATAAGTATCTCCATCCTTCCATCACACCACTTCCCTTCAGAACAAAAGAACAAACCAGAGGAAGATCAGAGATAAGGACATATTGTATATATATATATATAGAGAGAGAGAGAGAGAGAAGATTGGATCTTCAGAAACACAATCAATCGCAAGAGAATCAACAGAGTTGATCCATTAACAGGGTTCATTGAAGAGAGAGTTGTCTAAGACACAGAAAAAAAGAGAAACGAAATTCAAATTTATTGAGGACTAAATGTGATTACTTAAAAATCACAAATCATTAATCACACAGGGGCAACATCTAAGTTGCTTGGATTCTTCAGTTTTGGTGCCGTATCCGTGTCAACACGACATGGGTGTGGGATCCGTCCAGATAAGGTCAATCGATTTTGGATACTTTGACCCAAGTCATTAGAGAAATTCAGGACAGATCTAATGATTTCTATAATCAAAACAAAAGTTATAGTGACATTGAAGAAAAACGAATAACTCGTATATAGCAAGTTTATTGAATAGCTAGTATATAGCAATTTCCAAGTCAGTCATTTTCCTTGTATCTACTTCTAGGGTTCTATATTTTTTCCCTGGATACTTTTTACGTTTTCCACATAATATCGCACTATTTGTAGATTTTTGAATTATTTTTACCCGAATCTTCTTAAAACTTAGATAATGAAGGATCTGACCTCTAGATCCACACCCGTATAGAACACCCGCTCACGAGTCCGAGCAACTTAGGACAATAATACCATCCAAATTACTGATCAAAAAAGAATCCTAAATAATTAAGCTTCCCATGAATTATCTGGTTCATATCCAGCATGTGAGAGACTAACTTTTTACCAGAAGGGGTTAATGAAATGTTATTCACACTTCTTGACAAAGCAACTGAACATAGAGAAGGGAGATACCCAACTAAGTAATATTAGACTTAGATGAGCTTAATGGAGTGACATGGACGATTAGGATTCATATAACCAAGACCAATTCACTTAGAATTGAAGTGCAGTAGTAGTCGTAGCTATTTATAGTCTATAGATACACTACTCAGCATATAGCAGAAAACGATTTGGGTTGTCAAATATCATTACAACCTCGACGGGGAATCTTAGTAGCTCAGTTGGGTTGATTACCTAAACTTTCACCTTCTTGGTGAGGGTTCGATTCCCCACATCGTAATCCCCTTCCCCAATTTCCCTACCCTTACCCCCAGTTTATTTTATAAAAAGTAATTACAACCTCGACGGGAAATCTTAGTAGCTCAGTTGGGTTGATTACCTAAACTTTCACCTTCTTCGTGAGGGTTCGATTCCCCACATTGTAAACCCCTTCCCCAATTTCCCTACCCCTACCCCCAGTTTATTTTATAAAAAGTAATTACAACCTCGACGGGAAATCTTAGTAGCTCGTTGGGTTGATTACCTAAACTTTCACCTTCTTGGTGAGGGTTCGATTCCCCACATCGTAAACCCCTTCCCCATTTGCCCTACCCCTACCCCCAGTTTATTTTATAAAAAGTAATTACAACCTCGGCGGGGAAGCTTAGTAGCTCCATTGGTTGGTTACTTTAACTTTCACCTTGTTGGTGAGGGCTCGATTCCCCACATCGTATTCCATTCCCCCATTTTCCCTTCCCTTACCCCCAATTTTTTTTATAAAAAAAAAAGTAATTACAACCTCAGCCCAGTATTAACAAAACTCAGGAAAATAAATATAAGTGCTCAAAGATCATGGCTTAAAACATTAGGCATTCATTAAAGTATCATTAGTCATTCATTATATAAGCCATTTTGATTCAGATCTTTATCATTATCTGATCTGAACTCAGGTATCATCAGTCTCATTGTTAAGTGAATAAGTGTTCTTTTCTACTTAAGATACTTCTTATGCAATATCAGATGATTCCTAGCTCCAATGGTAGAGAAATTTTTCAAAGCTATCTTTGTCATTAGTTTCTTTCTTTCAGCAACTATATATGTGCTTCAAATAATGGTATGGTTCTGTGTCACTTTATCAATAAGGATGTACAAAGTCACGGTATAAAGTCATGATTTTTGCTGGCTTGAAGTCCAATTCAAATTAACCTGAACAAGGGAATAAGATGTAAACCTGAACAATCTCCTCTGACATTGAAACGCAACGCGGCAAACTGTGATCTCTGGGCAAAATTCTAATATGTGTCTTAGTCTCAATCCTCATTTGCTCAATAATTTTCCCTCCTTTCCCTAGCAAACATCCCACATGCATTCTAGTCACCACCAACCTTGTTACGGCGCGATTATTCCCACTAACACCTCTCATCCTAAATTCCTCCTCCACATCCATCCCACCATTGTACCCTCCTCCACCACTATCACTATCCAAAATCCTCTCATGTATCATCAGCAATGCCTCCTGAGCTGGCGAAAACGCCGGCATTCTACCATCAGGATCCCTCCTCCGAGTGTCCGAAATCTCAATGATACGTTCATCATCTCCTGGAATCAGTTCATGTACATTCACCCATGCCCCAGTATGCTGCCTAATCGCCTTAATAATACTCCCTGATTTCCCAATAACACCACCCGCCTTAACATCGTGACATAAAATCCGGTAAGTAGTAGTAACCATAAGTGCAGGGTCCTGCATTTTCCTACCTCCTCCACCTCCACCGGGAACAGGACGTCGGTGATGAGCCGTCGGTGCATAATGGTGAGGGTTGTTGTACCTCTGTTTAGTCCTGGGTAAGTTCTCGGATTCATAATCCTGGTCGTAATAGTATCTCTTAGATCTTGATCTGTCCATTTCTTTTGGGGTTTTCAATAGTATATCTCCAGTGAATCTCGGAAACCCCAAATTCACAAAATTAAGCTATTAGCGTTTAGGGTTTTCTTCACAATTCTTTCCAACACACACACACCACAGCAGTACAAAACAGAGTTCAAAAAACCCTAAATCAACTTGCCATAATCAAGCTTTCTTCATCAATCTTGTTCAATGTGTTCATCATTTTTAGCTTCTTTTTTTTTTCTCTGCTTTATTCACTTGCTGTACGCAGCTTTTTATAATCTTTGATAATTGAAGGTATTTTTTTGGCGGTGTGGGACCCAATACAGTGGTGACCGTGTAACTCACGTTCACCGCTTTTGACGTCGTCGTTTTGTTGGTAGGGTAGTAGTAGTAGTACTTTTTTTATCGACTATGTTAGTTTTAAGGAAAAGACGGAAGGTTCCTTCTTTGTTAAACTTGCCAGTCAATACTCATATCTGTTTGTTAGCTGAACTAATTACTTTGGCCCATAACTAACCAATATATATATATATATATACTATAGTATGAATTGTGTAGTGTGTACTACTACCTTCCTCACATGATTTTTGCCACTATTTTAATTTATCAAAGCGTCTTCATATTTACGAGTTATGATAAATAATACATGCTAAAAAGGTTTAAAGTGGAATATAATGTGGAGGAAATCTCGTTTATATTATTTATTTCTTGTTAAAGAAGATTTGAAGAATATAAAATTACTCCTTTGATCAAGGAATAAATATATTCAATGTAGGTAATGACTTAACAAAATTAATTAGTTTAAGCTATTTTCTTAATAAGAAGACAAATCCATTTGTTGAAATTCATATTTATTTTGTTTATACAATTCATTCTTTTAACTTTTGAGCTACAACATGAAATTATATAAACATATCTTAGTGATATATATATATATATATATATATATATATATATATATATAGATATATATATATATATATATATATATATATATATATATATATATATATATATATATATATATATATATATATATATTATGGTGAATGATATATACAAACTACGATAAATGCACATTGAAAGACCAAAATGGTGAATTGGAATATTTTAGAGGGAAATTCATATATACCTGTATTTTGTAAAATTCAGAGGATTTCTAGAATCTAAAATTATTTATTTGATCAAGAAAAACAAATATCGACCAATTTATGGTGTTAAAAATTGATAATAACATAGTATACTTATACATCAAACACTCATTTGATCAAGAAAAAAAAAAGATGACCGATTCATGCTTTAAAAAATGGGAAACTTTCACATATATCCACTTTAAAATAACCTAATTACTTTTTATAGTTACAATTTGATAATTACAATTTGTAGCTACATGTTATAGGAAAGAGAGAGGTGAGGGAGACTGGGAGAGAGGAGAGAGGAGAGAGAGGGGGAAAAGAGTGAGAGAAAGGTGAACCATATATATGTATATCGATTAGATAATTGTGTATTATATATATGCATTTGTATATATGGCAAGCGAGATTGGGAGAGTGAGGAGAGAGGCAAACGATGTTGGGAGAGGGAGGAGAGAGGCGAACGAGAGAGGGCAGGGAGTGGGAGAGAGGTGAATTATATATGCATATATGTTAAATAATTGTATATTATACATATGTATTTGTATTTTTTGGCGAATTACACATATACAAACTCAAAATCAACTCACGTAATTAATGTATGATATTAATCACAAATGATAATTATAGCAAATTATATCTATGATAAGTAATTAAATACTTGATATACACTCCTAACATACATACAATATACATTTTAGATGATGGTTCCTCTTCTATACAAATATATTGGACTTTTATTTTTTAAACACATGTGCAAGTACAATTATAATTGTGTACTATTTTCTTTCTTAAAATAAGTGTTGTTTTAGTTCTTTTCAGTTTTCATGCTTATTAAAAAAAGATATTTATTAAATTATTTTTATTTATTATTTCATTCGTTTAAAAGAGAATGATTTCATTTTTTTAGTCTATTTAAAAAAAACTCTTTCTTTCTTTAGTTATATTTTAATTTATATTTTTCACGTGACATGTTTATGACGACAAAATTAAAGGACACTTTAATTTAAGATCACAAGATTCAATTTTTTTTTATTTTTTTAAACTCCGTGTCAAGTCAAACAAGTTCATTTTTTTTGAAACGGAGAGAGTAGTTGTTTATTAAAAATTGAGCAATATTAAAAAGCATATTTTTAATATAAGGTGTACTTTTTTTAAACTCCCTCTATCCCATTTTATGTGGCATTATTTGACTCGGCACGGAATTTAAGAAATTAATGAAAACTTTGAATTGTTTATCAAATTGAAGTGACTCACTTTTCTCTTTCCTTATAAATGTATTAAAATAGTACTATTTAAAATTAAGTGAAACCAATAAGAATAAAAAAGAAATTCTACCTTTAAATACTTATCGTATAAAGAAATATGATATAGTCCAAAAAGAAAATGGTGTCACATTTCGGGACTGGAGTAATTAGTAATTATTTTTTTTTGTAAATCGAGAGACGGAGGAAGTATTGCAAAAAGAGGGCTTGTAGGATGTTATATTTGCGAAACTGCTCTAAAATTCCGAAAATCAAGAAACAAATATGAATAACCAAGGCATAAGTGGAACATTTTTAAAACATCAGGGGTCTAACTGCCAATAAATTAACTTGCAAAGTGGAAAAAAAAGAACAGTAGGATATCATTTGCGTTATCCCCTTTCATCAGAGGGAGAAGAACTCAATCGAAGGGCGAAAAACAATGGCAGCATCAACCCTGACTTTCAGTAGCTTTTCAACACTACAAACTTTCCCCGTAAGCTCTATTTTTACTCTGTTTCATATTCGCCGGAATCTTCGCCGGTTTCCAGTTTGACTCTCCGTTCTTAATTTGTGAATCCGGAGAATGATAATTGGTCTTCAATGCAGAGAATTGCAGCAGTTGAAAATAAAAAACACGTGAACTTGTGTATTCGGGCGCAGGTGACAGTTCTTCGTAGCCGTCGCTATCTATTTTCAGCTGTGATTTTTTTTTTGCACAAGTGTTTGTAACTTTTGTTTTTAGTTTGGTGTACAGAGTGCGTCGAATTCTAAAAATGAAGGCCGTGGAGAAAGGCGAATATGGAGGCGAAGAAAATTGGTAAGCTAAGGAATTCTGATTCGTGCTTTTTCATGCTCGTTTCATTCTGTTTGTTTTTAATGTTTATTTTTCGATGTGCACCATTGAATTTACCGGAATTAGATATAAGAGTAGGATGTTTCGTACGTATTGTGCTTGCCTTGTATGGGCTATAGTTGAAGGATCTAAGCTATATGCACAGTCGATTTTTGTAGTCAGTTTCACTGATTTTGGCAGATTACTTACATCAAGTCAGGCTTACTATAGAATCATAGGCATAGACAATTGTTTGTAGTTGGCTTTTAAGTGAGTAGATTTCCTTAAATATTCTTTACACCGTGGGTATATTTGGTGTAACTCAAGGGAAAACTATATTTGTGGTAGACATATTAGACTATGCTTGATCTATTATTGTAGGCTGATAATACTTTTCTTCATCTTTGCTGTTGTTTTCGTTTTCAAGTTTGGACTTATATTTCTCTAAGTTATTTTGTATGCCTTGATTTGCACGATAAATTTCTTGGTTAATTAGTTTTGAATTCTTAGAATTGTTACTTGAGATTGATTGTATCGTCTTTAGAAGAGGGATGATATCCACATTTGATCTGAATCAGACCCTTTTACCCATTTTATGTGCCATATCAAGCTATCCATCTTTCCTTTTTGCTTGGGTTTTATGTTTTTATTAACTACAAACAGCTGTAGGCAAAGTGATGGATATTGAAACCTAACAGATCTCCCACATCAGGGGTTCAAGCTTTCTGTCAGTACATCACTTCTCTCTGGATGATAATGCAAAACCTGACCCACTAGAATTTGAAGGTAGGGGAAATGATGATTTCACTGTATTGCATTTGTGTGTTGATCTTGTTTGGTGGACCCTGCAAGTAGATAATACCAAGTTTGGAGAGTGTACTGTTATCCTGACTAGTTGTATGTCCAAATGATTCAATAGGGCTTTGTATGTATGCGGCTCAGTTCTGAGTGGGTTCTTTTTAATAGTTGATCATTCCTTGGTAGATGGTTCTGTCTCGTGTTTTTACCTGCTATTAGTTTTTCGTATGAGGCCCCTAAGTAAAGAGTAAAAGCTAGCATATTCCTCGTAGTTTAAGATTTTATTTGTTATTTCTTGATCTGTGCATGTCATCCTTGCCTATAGGCTGCTAATCTTCTTTTATGTCATTCCAGTTTGATTTGTTATTTCCTGGTTGTTCATGGAATAATGTTTTTTCTAAGGGGTCCTTTTGCTGATGGTATAGGAACAATTGATCTCAGTAAAAATCTTACGTAGGTCCATAGGATAATATAGCGTATGGTCAACCATATACGAAAAAAATTATCGCTTCATAAATAAAATGCAACATTTGGTTGGCAGTACTAAATAATACCTGAATTAAGTTATGCATGACTTTAATATTATTTATGCTTGATAGAATGTAAAATAATAGCACATGTAGTAGCAATGTAGAGATTAAACTATTTAAAGATTAATTGCCCTTTTAGACTATGTAACTCATTTGTGACAATCTTTTCTTTACTAATAATCACTGCATAACAATTCTTTCATTATTGATCACATCATAAAGGATTCTTGCATTATAATCCTTACTAACCAATATGTGAACCAAACGTCCCCAAACATTTTTACCCATATTTGTCAAGGTTGGGTTCTTGAGACAAACTTGTAGTTGTTTCAGCCTTTGCTAAAATTTTCTTTTTGTCCATCAAGCTTTATTGCACAACTTTAGGGTTTGTTATGTTTTCTTTTCCTCCACAAATTAGCCTTCATCTCTTGTTGTTTCTCACTTCATATAGTGAATCATCTCTTGTGGATCCACTAACATTTGGTGATCTTCTATGGTCTGACTAGGAATAGAGTGTATTTAACCTTGAAGGCATGCTTTGATGGTGAACAGCTGAGTTTATTGCATAATCAAACATCTTTATAGTTCTTGAATAGAGGATTTGAGTTGATGAAAAAAGGGGATAGCTCAGAGAAAGTTATGGAGAAAACAGAAATAGATATTTTCTTATGTTTGAAAACCTGAGTAACATATCTGTATATCTTAGCTTTGTAGTAATAACACTGAGCTATTACTAATCCGTGAAACTAACTCCAAAAGCTAACAGCTAGCTTAGGCTCGCTTACTATATATATTATGTTAATTACAAATAAATACTTTGAATATTTTGACTTCAAAGTAATCAGTATAATCAAAATTATGGAACTCAAGATAACCTGTAAGTTATGACTCTTGAATTTTCTTTAAGTAATAGTTGAACTCTCAGCAATTCAAAGTACTACATGAACATGGAATTTGTTATGTGTTTTCCGGTTAGTGACTATTGATGGACCCCTCACTCAGGACTTTATCTGTATGTGTGCTGTTGGTTGTTGGATTTTAATCTTTGTAAGGATGGAGGATGGAATCTTTAGTTCCAACATCTCTAAGCTTTTATGTGCAAGTGTGTTATGTAGCTTTTCTTAGCTGGTATTCTCTAGGCAAAACATTAACTTCTTACAAGCGCCCATAAGATAAACACAACAGTACTACTCCTTGATAATGGTTAACACAATTGTGACGAGATTGCTTACTTACGGAGAGGGGTATACTGAATTCCACAGTGGTTGACTTATTTATAAAACTTTGTAACTTTATAGATTAGGATTTAAGAACTTTTAGCCTTTGTTATTTCTCTTTCAATATGATGGTGGAAGGGCGAGAAAAGTCTTTATCGTTAATGTTTGTTTTGAATCATGCTGAAAACTTGTTAATCCATTACACTTATATAGCCTGCTTGTTGTATATTCTAATTTTGGTTTCAGACAAAAAAAGATGAGACATTAGATGCCAAAATGGAAAGGATTCCATTCCTTGAGGAGCAAGTGAGGAAGATAAGGGATGGGGGTAAACTATTGACGATGGACATTCATAGATTATTACTGAACGAGGACAACCGGTTTGATTTTGTCAATGAGATTGCAGCAGAGGCTAAACAGTATGTCGAGAACAACCGAGATGAGTATGGTGCAAAGAAAGCTATCCTTCACGTGCTCAGTAATCGTATGAATGATGCTGGTGTTTATCGCTCAGAAGCATACATGGACTCTGACCCCTTCAAGCCAGGCCCTGGATATTTGAAAGACGAACTACTGTAGATCATTAGTTAGCTATACTTTCTGTATTCATATACACTTTCTACTGAGGGATTTAATGCCAAAAGATGAGAGTTAAAAAAATCATAGCACTTCAAAAAAAATACGATCTGTTTCTGCATTTAATTATTCATCGCAAAAAGTAGTACAATATTCTATGCAAATACATTTTCATTTCCATAGTAGCTAATTTCCCTTTTTAAGACAGATAATTGGTTTCATTGGGTAAAGCATTATATATACACAAACAAAATTACTAACAGTTTTTGAGTTACTTAATGATTGGGCCACTACTTAAGGAAGTTTTCAGCCCAAATTCTCTAGCCCAGAAACCACAAAAAGTACCCATCTGGCTATCAACTAGTGGTCAATAATTGGTTAAAAATCAGTTATGGATTCTGCCTTCCAAGTCTTCTTATCCTTGGTTAACCTTAACCAAGCAAATTTCTGCTTACTGAGTGACGATCTTACACTAACTTCAGTCTGGTGAGAACCAAGACTCCCCCATATTTCATCAATGGCCTTATCTAGTCCCCACTTGCAAAAAGTTCTTTTAAACAAAATTTGCAGTTACAAAATTACATCCAAAAAGAGCATAATACAGAAGCCTCTTGGAGGAGGTGGAGGTGGAGGGGGCAGAGGAAGATGCTGCTCTGCAATTGCTATCGACGCGCCAGCTCCTTTTACCAGTGTTTCTGGCATCAGATGGGGTTCAACTATGGTCCAAGGTCCGCGTGAAGAGATGGAAGACGATGCTGTTATCGTTCAATCGGATGATCTTGATGGCTTCACTTATGCTGCTGTTTTTGATGGCCATGCTGGCTTCTCCTCTGTCAAGTTCCTTAGGTATGTCAAAAATCAATAATTCTCGCATATGTAGTTGGCCCTTTCGTTGTTGAGCTGTTGAATTGTGTGACTGTACTCTCGTTTAAAAGTCTTAAGCTTTAGGACTTTTTAGTTGAGATGATCACACAATTCAATGTGATATCAAAACTGACAGATAAAGAAAGAATCAAACCTGCACATGAGGTGTGTGTGGGTTAATGATATGATTAAGTGAGTGATTCTTTTATATGAAGGATTATATGATTCAACATAACTTACAGAGTTTCCGTTTTCTTTAGAGTGTCTTTTACTAGGTAGCGAGATTTATGTAGTTTCTATGTATGATTTACTTTTGGAAGTTCTGCATAGTTGGATAACAGATGTACTATTAATAGGGAAGAGCTGTATAAAGAATGTGTTCTAGCATTACAAGGAGGGCTGCTGTTGAACAGAAAGGACGTAAATGCAATCAGGAAGGCACTACAAGAAGCTTTTGAAAATGCGGATAGGAAACTCTTGAACCGGTAAGCTACTGCAGCATGTAAATGAAAGAAAAAAAAAGAATCCAGGTAGTTTCGTATGGAATTTTAGATGCTGTTTCTTTTTGGAAAAGGCTTGAGAGTAGCGAGAAGGAAGATGAATCTGGTGCGACAGCTACTGCTCTATTTGTTGGGAATGATACATTGGTCATAGCACATGTTGGAGATTCATCTGTGGTAAATGAGCATTCATTTCCTGCTGACAATGAAATGCTTATTGTTAGTATGTTCTTCGAGATGGATATGTGTTTTTTTTTTAACCATTGGAATCCCTGAATGATAATGCAGGTGTTGTCCCGATCTGGAAAAACAGAGATGCTAACCAATTCACACAGGCCGTATGGAAACAACAAGGTTTCTCTCCAAGAAATCAGAAGAATAAATGAAGCAGGTGGATGGGTGTGTTTCCTACACTTATACCCCTCCCAGCGTCCCCTAGAATAGTCGATTGTTTTATTCATCTACTTATATTCAGGATTCTTTCTTGAAATACTGATCAAAATTCTCAATATCTACAAATGCAAACAAGTAAATGACTTGCCAAAATAATATTCCCTCCGTTTCAATTTGTTTGTCTGGTTTTGACTTGGCACAGAGTTTGAGAAAATAAGGAAGACTTTTGAATCTTATTGTCTTAAACATACATGTGAAAAGTAAAAACAAAAAACATTCTTTTTGGAACGGACTAAAAAGGAAAGTAAGACAAACAAATTGAAACGGAGAGAGTATATGAGATAGAGACAATTATGAGTCCAGTATAGTTGCTTCCAGGATGAACATTAGTCACCGTGTGTGTTGACATTGGATATATTATATCTGCAGATTGTCAATGGAAGAATTTGTAATGATATTTCAGTATCCCGTGCTTTTGGTGATATGAGATTTAAGACAAAGAAGAAAGAGTACGTTCTTTCTGATTATCTGCTAAACTGATAGGAAGCATATGCTCTATTCATTTGCATTTCTTCGTTGCCATGGAAAAAAAATAACGCGTTCTTTCTGATCATTGCTTACTAGGATGCTGGAGAAAGGGGTTGAAGAACGCAGATGGTCTGAAAAGTTCATTTCACGGTAATTTCCATTTCTTGCTTAAGCTGCAAATCATACTGATGATAATGCTGCATTAGCTCATGCATCACCGAGAAGTACAAACTGGTCCATTCTCATGTTCAAGATTTTAATTGTGACATTTATATAGCGTATTTGCCTTGGTAGTTTGAATCAGGGAACTCGACTAAGTAAACCATAGAGACATCATTATGACTTCTTGCAAGTAAAAGCTTTGTTTCTGTTTACTTTACTAGGATTCAGTTCAAGGGAGACTTGGTTATAGCATCTCCAGATGTTTTACAGGTGAATCTCGGATCAGATACCGAATTTGTACTATTAGCATCTGATGGATTATGGGATTACATGAAAAGGTCTGGAAAAGCAGGATCATTAGACACTACATCCAATTGACTCTTTCAAAGATCATGATCTCATTAGAGTTTTTCGTCTTACTTTTTCAGCGATGAAATAGTGGATTTCGTTAGGAACCAGCTTCGAGAGCATGGTGATGTTCAGGTAAGAAATATCATCTGCCTAATTAGCTTTGGTGCAATATTGTAGTACCATATATAACTTGCCTCTTTTCCCTCCCCCTAACAGATAGCATGTGAAGCTCTTGCACGATTAGCCTTGGTACGAAAAATTTCTGCATTCTGTACTTAAACAATCTCCAAACGCGCACACAAGTATATATACTTAGCTCTTTGATCTTGCATTTCAGGATCGACGGACACAAGATAATGTCAGCATTGTCATTGCTGATTTGGGGTATGCACTTGACCTTTTGCAACCAATGTACTTTTACTGATAATTTCAGAAACTTAAGGTGTTGGTAGGTGACTTGAGAATGAAATTAATAGTTCCTTTTTAAGGCTAGATAGTTCTATGGAATAAAAGTAGCCGGACTAGGATTTTCATCAACGGAAGTCAAAGTATAAAAAAGTAGAAACACACAAAAAAACAAAGAGATTCAACATCTATAACATATACATGAAGAATAATTATGACTTTCTATATACCGTGTAATTTCACAGCGAAAAGAGACCAGATGAACCCCTTCATGTATATTCAAACTTATTTAGCTGTGATATTCCTTTTGATCATCATTATCAACTACAAGAAAGTCAATATAAGTCACAAAGTGAAATACAATAAAGTTTTTGATGAAGACACAATGTGATTACACACCATTAGAAAAGGTCATTAAGTTTTAGTGGCTAAGCTTTTTTTTTTTTTACATTTTTGTGTGTTAGGCAGAATTGCAAAAATTTGACATTTTTTTCAGTCTTTTAGTACTTATAATATTGTGGTCTACATATCCACAAGATGTTTCTATTATACTTTTTTTTCCCTAACAATTTAGCACTTATATATTATAATGGTTATATATTTACATTTTATTTGTTTCGATATATCGATAGGAGGACGGATTGGCGAAATTTACCAGTAAAGAAACAGAATGTTGTGTTAGAACTGGGACAAGCTTTAGTGACAATCAGTTTTGTGTCAATTGGAATATGGCTATCAACAATGATTTCCCCTTAGAAGTTTGATAGTAATATTAGTTAATTGTATATAGTATTTTTGTATGAAAAGGAACATAAAGTTTCAATTATGCCTTGTACATGTACCTGTCAAGGTAATTAAGTTATGTAGCATTTTAGATTTAGTATATTCTAAAAATATGAAAAATTCCAAATTTAACTGTGGAAATGTGGAATGAATAGTGAACTAACACTAAGGGTCTATGATGACAACTTTAATATATAATTCACCATAAATATGTATTTGTATAGAAAACAAAAATGACACCCTTACAATGATAATTCTCATTTTAATGCTTTGTATATAACAGATTAAAAAAATTATATACTTTTACCGTATTTATACATCATAATTTTTCAACAAAAAGGATCCAATTGAACCCCTTGATGTTACATGACTGTCAGTCGATTGGTTTGAATTAATTTCAACGTAATTTAATTTTTTTTGGAGAATCACTTGAATTTACCTTGTACATCATCATATTATGGTTTTAAAAGTTATCAATAATGAAAAAAAAGTTTTCTTGAGTAAATACGTATGCAACTTCAAAAAAATCGTGTGATTTTTTAATCCGTTGAAATAATTTAAGAATTTGAATGCTAGATTTGTTCCGTTTAGGCAAAAGAATTGTAATTACAAGTGAAATATCAATCATTCAATCGGTTACTTTACCAATAATTACGCTACAACTATGAAAGGGTCCACACATAATTTCTTTGGCTGATTCAATTAGACGAACTCATGATTAATAGGTTATACAGAAACAATTTTATCGTTGCTCCAAAACTCGTTCAAATAATTCTAATCATCTTATTTATTTCACTATTTCAAAACTCAAACAACATAATAGTGCTAACATATAATAATATTATCTACCTTACATAACAGAGAGGCACAAGCCAAAACTCAAGCAACATCTCATCAAGAGACTTGCAATTCTTATTATGCCCTAAGGCAACAATATTGTAAACAAAATCTCTATACTCTCATAGGAGGAATAAAGATATTGAAATTATGGGTTCTGAATTCTAGAAAACGCAACTTACTAAGTTCTTGACAAATTATTTATAAATATTTTACGTGATTTCTTAACATAAATATATAGAATCTGAATCAAAACTACTGATTCTTTCGAACCCCGATATGCAAAGTTTCTTCAAGGGTGATTGCCACCTCTCTTTCTAGTGGGATCATGCCTGGGATTAGGTCCTGCATAGTCATAATCTAACATTGCATCCACCACCATCAACTTTCTTGGTATTTCTCTCATCCTCTAATCAAATTTTACAACAAAAGTTTAATCATAATAATTAGTCAAATGACATTTTAATAATTACTTGAGTTGTAAATGATTGTTCTAAAGATTTTGATTTTTCTAATAATATACTCCCTCCCGTTTAAAAAATAATAATCTACTTTCTTTTCTAGTCTGTTTTTTAAAAAATAATCTCTTTCCTTTTTAATAACACTTTAATTTTACTTTCTACGTGATATGTTTAAAGGTTAAAAAGAAGAATATGAATCTATTTATTTTTTTGTTGCATTGACATATATTACAAAATGAAAAGAAAAAAGAAATAAAAGTTTTAAATATTAGCAAATTGAAATAATGTCTTGATGAAACTTCTGAGTATTTAAAATTGATGATAATGTCTAAATGCTTTTAACACAAGTAATATGAAGTTAATAGTTAAGTAAAGTCGTATAAAAAATGTATTGCACTTATGTTTTTATAGAAAATACTTTTCTGATAATAAATCAAACACTTCAAAATGATTAATTTTTTTCTTATAAGATATTTTTATTAAAAAATGACTTTTATCGTACACATACCTTTTGAAATTTGTGAATGCGGTTTAGGCCATTGCCCAAGCTGCCTTCAACAGTACCTAATAAATAACACAAAAGGAAAAACAAAGATAATCAATAATATGAATATCACACACATTTTAAGCTCTATGCTAGTGAAAAAAAAAAGTGATTATTGTCATTTTTAGCAAAAAAATAAAATAAAATAAAGCAGCTTACACTACTAATAAAAATCCCTATTTTCCCGCTGAAAAAAATATTTAATGGCTATTTTCACTGATATTTTGATTGAATCACTGTGAAACGAAGAAAAAAAAATACTTAGCAAATGTTTCATATGGTAAAATTAGAAAGATCCCACTTCTTCTTATTTCCACCATTCATTTTTCCACTGAGCTGATAAAAAATTCATATTGGATATCATAAATTCTTCAGTAATTTACGTTGAAAAAAACCTTTATTTCTAGTAGCGTGAAGTGTAAGTGTAAATTACCTGATGAGACAAAGATGAGAAACAAAACAAAGAGAACAAATGCTTTGGAAGTAGGTCTCATGGTTGTGTGCTTATTCAATTTTTCCTACTATAAGCTGAGTTAGCCAAATTAGTAGAACAAAAATAGATCAAGTTGAGAATTAAGGGGACTTGGAGTGGGGAGTAGTGAAGGGGTTTTATTGTGAGAGTTGAAGAGGGGAGGGGGTGGGGGTGGGGGTGGGGTGGGGTGGGGTGGGGGTGGGGGGTGATGGTGCATCCCACCCATTAGGGGTATACATAATGATGATGAGTTGCAACACCTATATGCCACAAACAACAAGTCAAAGTTGCACTAATATGATACCTAATTTACTACATATCTAACATGTTACATCAACATATATATATATAGGAGCCAACAATATAATAGTGCAATACCTAATATAGATATCAACGGAGCGGGGTGAAAATCGTAGTGTAAATCTCAACATAGATTAAAGAAAAATACTATTATGTAATTCTTTCTATTTACATAAACATTTGATCGCAGAGTTATTCGAAAATTATGTTGTTGAAAGGTAACCAAATGTTCGATAAAATATCTTCAATACTACCAACAACAACAACAACTACAATAATTAATATTAATTATGTCTCATGAATTCCAATCAAGTTGGAAGTAGCTACATATGATATTATACAAAATAAAAGAATTAAGTACTAAAATTTCTTCACATTTTCTATAGGCATATATAAATCTTTGATAGGTTGAAAAGACACCTATATATATAAAGGCACTAGAGTAAATGTATGTATTGTGACATGCCTAAAATATTGTAAAACCTATACAAATCTTGTCTTCTTGTAATAATCTATTTTTCGCTAGGCCTGTGTGAATTCAACGATATCTCGAAAAATAATAATGTAGAAGCTAAGTGTTACTATATATGCATGTGGACACCTTTGACATTTGTATTGCATGGCTAAAGTTGTGCCATTTAGAGTCTAATATATTTTGCTCTCTCTGTTTACATCACCTTTATGAGAAGTCAATGTGCTTTTCTATAATGCTTGTGTACCCCAATAACTCATGCTGTGTATCAATCCAATCCATTTTCACATAATGCTTTTCCATCTTTTCCCATATGTCCCCTAATATTACAATATCACTATCAAATTAAACCCTACAAAGTGCTCTATTTAATTGGATGTTGCTCAACTCTTGCACTATTCATCTTTATTTCTTTTTTTTTCCTGTGGAAAGGACTCATGACTTATCTCAAACATTTACATAGAATAAGAAAATTATTTGACGAATTTAAGATTTAAATTTGACATATTCAATTATATTTCATGTTAGAATGTTATTCTCATCAATTGATATGTACACCTCTTGTTACTTTTTGTGTTCCTTGTTATTCGGATATAAATTATAATTCCATCTTTTTTTAGACAGAATCTCGTTTCGTGAAAGTCTTTCATAGCTTCCTTATGGAAATATCTATCTAATTTGGGTTTGTATCTCTTTATTTTTTCGTGATATTCACCATATTTATGATCTCTAATTGTGTTTTAGTGAGTTGACGACTTTTGTCTATATACCGAAGTTTTCAGACCATCTAGCTCTGTCCTTGCACACAAGGGGAAGTCGATTTCTTTTCACAACACAATCAATCCTGTTTGATTATTATTACTTATTTCGTCTCATTTCATGTGATAACTAGCATTTTTTTTATTCATTTTTTTTTTTTAAAAAAAGAAGCTACCTACTATAATTAGAAATAATTTAACTTAAAAGTTTTTCTTTTTACCCTTAATAAAATGATTTATAGTTACAACAATAATAATATGTAAGAATTATTTTAGACCCATAAATTTCAAAAAAAATCTTATTTTAAACACCGTATCAAATTAAGTAATGTCACGTGAAATAAAATTGAGGAAAATATTATATTTTCTTTCCTCCATAGCCAAAAAGAAACACTTTCCTCGAAGACAACTTTTCCGTAGTACCAAATATCAAATTAAAGTAAATTTTGTTAGTGCCCTCTAATCCTAATATTTCGGCTTTCGTCACTTTTGAAAAATCAATTATTTTATTTTTACTTATTTTATTATTATTATTATTGTTTTTTGGGGACAAGAAATGGACATTGGCCTACAAATGAAATGAATATAAGCCCCCCTTTTTAATTTTTAGAGGGTTGAAATTTGAATAAAAAGTCATAATGTGGAAGTGGAAGGCACTACCCAAAAAGGTAGACAACACATTAAATTAATTTTTTTTTCACTTAAGTCTGTTAATCATTCATTAAGACAAGGTTTAGATTAATCAAATGTTGGTAATGATGGTGTAACTTTAATTGGGAGAATTTGAGTACAATTATTAGGGGGGAAAAAAAGGTTTTGTTCTCCACCATGGTTTCTTAGGTTGCCGGGGAACCTAAAACAACATTAGTACTACTAATTTAATGTTGAATTGCCAATTAACCACAGCATAATAAAGTAGTAATAATCACATTAAATAATCATAGTACTAATCTTTATAACAGACAGTAAAAAAACATAACAAAGTAGGAATTTTCTTGTTCTATGCTTTGAAGACAACAATGCCAGTAGCAAAAACACTTTGTTTCCATCAGTGTTATTTGACACTCCTTTCGTTGAAATTCTTTATTTTTTTACGTTTTACTTAGGTAGAAAGTAGTGATAACATCGAGTGTAGTTACATTTATGAACTATTTAGATACATGATAAGGTGTCGTAAATGTTCATGATTTACTGAGATTCAACCCTTTTATCACCTTAATTCGTCAATTAAGTGTAAGACACTGCTGAATATGGCAGCAGCTGTTCCTCTAGCATGATAACAAGTGCTTTTCCTCTAGAATTTCTACTCTTTTTTTGGTCATTTACATTGTTTGGAATTACCTACTAAGGGCCCATTTGAATGAGCTTAATACAAGCAGCTTTAAAAAAAAAAATACTTCTGAAAGTACTGAAACTTATTTTTAAAATAAACAGTTATGTATTTGAATAAAAGTGCTGAAGTTGCTATGCTAAACATGAAAAGGAAAAAATGAAAGAAAGAGATGTTAGAGTTATGTGGGTAATTTGGAGATTGTATAAAAATATTAAGGGCAAAAAGATAAAAATGTGATCAACTTAAAACAGCTTATAAGCTAAAAAGAAAAAGCACCCTATCCCAGCTTTTAACTTTTGACTTAAAATAAAAAAAATTTAACTTAAAATAAGTTATTTTGAGTATTGCCAAACAGATAAATAAGTCAAAAATCAACCTTTAAATCAGTTTGACCAGCTTTTAAGCTGAGCCAAACAGGCTCTACGGCAAGCATAAGCTCTCACAAATGTATGTTCTCTTTCACATTTTCTTCCCACACAATCTTTCTTCTGGTAAAAAAATTGTGTTCCACAAATGGAACAAATTTTTCGCCATCAGCATTCATTTTTTTTTTTCGAATTTTGACATGGTAAATTGAGGTTGAGCAAGTAGAAGATATCAGTTGCCTCTAGTATGAAGGATACTGTGGAAACGATTTCAACATTTCTAAACTGGAAAATCAATGGATACAGCAACATGTGAATCTATTAAAAAGAAGATCTTCAATTCCCATTGCTTTGATGACATGCCCTCCCCAAAGCAACCAAATATATTACGATCACAAGCATGATCCTTATCTTTTAGGAGAGGAAAAAAACTGTATCGTAACAGAGCATGAAAAAGGTAGCTTACATGCTTTCATGGAAGGCACAATCTGCTACGGATGTGCAAAAATACCTACTGCCGGAAAACAACCCAGAAAGAGAAATGTGAAGGATGCAAAACACAATGCCCTATATAAAATTTTAAAACAAGTGGGTTACCCCATGACCAGTATATGCAAAAGAAATGAATGAGATGTATGCAATTTGAAATAAAGAAAATGCAGCTGCTTTGACCAATGACTGACTGACAGACCCAAAGAAAAAAAAATTGATGGGACAATATCAAAGAAGCTTTGGCTTAAAGTATCAGGACTACCAAAACTTTGACCTTATACATTCTGACCCTCAAAGCCCTTGGAGAAGACGGCAGCACAGGGATGATACGGGACACCTCTTCTTAGTAGATAGACCAACGGAAAACCCAACAGACCAGCAGCCTGATTAGTTCCTTTAGTAAGTTACAGCAGACCCTTTTGACCCCAATACACATCACCAGCAAAGTCACATGCTGAATGGAAGGACTTTCAACTCTTGAGTAGTAACCCCCACCCCCCCCCCACCCCCAAAACAAAACCTCGACCCATGGTGCTGGCGCATGAGTTAACGACAACAAGAGTAGATTTCTCCAATGTCAGATAACATCAATGACAAGACTCTTGAATGCAATCTCAGACCCCAACTGGACACAACCATATGCATGCATGGACTTACTAAAAAAAAAAGTATGTACCAAAGCGGCCACCTCAAACTGAAATGGCACGAGTGATGGCCAACTTTGCCCACTCAGCAGATTCCTTAATCAAATGGTCATCTGATGACAAGCATTCATTCAAGAACTCTTTGCTTGATAATGATTGTTGAATCAATGAACCAGCATTACTGCCCAGAGTATCTGCTAGATCTCCTAGAACCCCAATAGCTGTTTTCATCACCACATCATCCCTACAATTCGAAAGAAAATGAGGAAGGAAATCAGCACAAAGATCACATTATTAAAAAGAGAAAATGTACAATGCAGAGGGAATCATGCAACACTTACATGTCTTTCTCCATGTAAATGCTATCCAGGAATTGCAGGATGTGAGGTGCATATGGGATCAGAAGCTGCGTTTTAGGGGAATTCTTGAAGCCCTGAAATATCCCTGAATAAGCCTCCAAGATTCCATTCCTCAGAAGATTTGTGTATTCTACCATCTCATCATCTGCACCAGATGTGTGGGCAGACAGCTCAGCAGCACTCTGGAGCATTGGCATGGCATACATCAAGTACTTTTCAAAATTCTCTCCTATTGCCAAAGCTATGTCACCAAGGCATGAAAATATTGGAGGCTTTACAGATCGATGCAGCTGGTTACTTGACAGGTCCTTGAGAAGCTGGGTCATTATACCATCACAGTAAGGTAGGATCTTATCTTCCAAAGCTCTGCATACATCACCAACAACACCAACCGTAACAGCACACACTTGGTACTCCTCGAAATTCTGAAGGCCCATTTCCAGGTACTTGTAAAATTCAGGCATGTACTTGGCAAAGTCGGGACCAGTTGCATAGGCTAGGGCTCCAATGGCAAGCATGGCTTCCTCATGCACCGTAGCATTTCTACATGCAAAAACCCTAAGAAAAAGGTTCATGATCTGATCTGCATACTGCATGAAAACAAACTTTGTTGGCTCTGAAGCCCCCAATTTCTGAATAATGACCTGTAAGCAACCACACAGAAGACCTTGCAACTCACTCTGCTTCTCTCTCTCGTCAGATGAAAGCTTCTGACCTTCGAGAGTCTGGTGCAGCTCTGTCATAATGATAGGAGCCAGCTGCAAAACCATTGGAGCTGTTTCATCCGTTGAACACCTAACTACTTCATTCAATGCCTCATAAGCAGCAGTCCTGAGTCGCGACTCACCAGCATCTTCTCTGTGGGTAACTGTAAGAAGTGCTTGCACGATTTCCTGGAAAAAAGGTGTCAAGGGAGATGATGCACCCATATCCTCATAGCCTTGAGCAAGGAAATAGAGAGCACCACAGGATTTTTCAGCAACGTTAGGAGCATCTTTCATGGCCTGAAGTAGAACTGTGATTATCAGCTGGCAATTTGCAGGAGTAATAATGGGTGTCTCCACTGTAGAACCATGAAGAAACTCAAATATCCTTCCCAGAGTCCATGCAGTCGTATCCTTCACATGGCTATTGGGATCCTTTGTCAACGCAGTAAGCATGAAGTTCAAAGCAACATTAACAAGAGGTGTCAACTTGTCAGGAGAAGGACCTTCCAAAATAGAACCAAAGGCATATGTTGCAGCCTCTCTTTGTCTCCAATCAGGCTTTGAAATGTTCTCTTGGATGAATGGCATAACGAGTGGAACAATCTCATCCCCTACAGTCCGGGCCACCAGACCAAGGCAAGTGCCTCCAGCCATTGCAAGATTCCAAGCACCTTCATCCTGGTCCTGATCTTCTTCCTGTTTAAGAAGTGTCTCTAATAGCATAGGCACAAGAGCAGGGAGAGCCTGCTTGATGAAATAATAGCAGGGAACATCAGAATCTGCAGTGAAATCACCCCCAAAATCTTCTAAAATATCAATCTCCTCATCACAAATTGAGCTCCAAAATTCAATAGCTTGAAGAGCAACAGGCTCTACATCCTCTTTAACAGCCTTTGCTGTAATGTTAAAAATATCTTGGATGTATGGAGCCAATTTCTCGTAATATGTTGATGAAATGGAGACTAAACATTCAAAAGCAGCTTGTCGAATTTTGACTTCTGGAGATTGAGTAGCCTCACATACAACTCTCATTATAAAGTCACGCTCCATGTCATTGTTGAAGTTTGCTTGAGCAAAACTAAGAGCATTATATAATGCTCGGGTAGCAGCAAGCCTCACATCATTGTTTCCTTCTTCAGCGTTCATACCCTGAACTACAGCTGTAAGGATTTTATTTACTTGATCCTGATCCACAACTTCGGGAGAAACTTCTTCACATAAATAACCCAGTGTCTCCAAAGTAGCTTGCTTGACATGAGCAGGGACCTGGTGAATATTTGAAAGGAGTGACCCAATCAACTCAGGCCACTGCTTCTGAGGAAGCTCAATGCCAGCAACCTTAGCAATGACTTGTGATGCGGTTGAATGAGCATCAGGCACAGGAGAAGAGAGCGTCTGTAATAAACATGTCTTTATCTGGGCCTTCACTGCCATATCAAGTGATAGCCATCTTTGCACAAGCTCAAATTTCCTATGCTGTTCCTTGGCATCCAAGGCATTTTTAAGTATTAAACCAGCCAACTTACGACTGTCAACTGGCTTCTCTTCATTAGCAAGCTCTCCAGATAGAGACAACAAGAAACCAGGAAGATTTTGCTCCTGAAACTGTTTTAGAGTTTCCTCGGAATGTTTCCGCACCGTTGAATCAACTGACTGTGCATTAAGAAGGATCTGGGTGACTTCCATTGCCATATTATATCTGCAAAAAACATGAAAAGGTCCAACTTAGATTCCAAGGAACATCCAAATGAAGGCACCCGAAGTAATGCTACTACAAAATCATTAGCCAGAACGAAAGTAGATAAATTTTACTAAAGAAAAAAAACAGAAATAAGCATAGCAAATGTCCACCGGAAAACCATGTTGCTAGATTAAAGAAGTCTTTCTTAAACGGGAATAAATACAATCTAGCCTCAGCAAGAAGTTCGATGGAACCAACCAGTACAATCGAGTTAGGAATAAAAACATGGAAAATTTTAACCAAATCAAATCTAGAATAAGTAACCATATATAGAAAATCAACAGATCAGATTTACACATTACATAATATACCAGCAAATAGATTTTTTATTTTCTGGATAAGACTGTACACCCCACCTTACCCAGACCCTGAGGGATTACACTACCAGACAATACATAGCTAAAATAAAACAGGACTGGACCAAAATATTAACCGATCCAGCAACAAAACTAATGGCCAGCCTATTGCCCAATAAAAAAGGCAACTTTTTTTCTTTCGTTAGTTAAGAACACAACAAATCACAAAAAACAAGTCCTTCAACGATCAACCGAAGACAATGAAAACTCACTAAGCATTGACAAAAACAAGTATAAACCATCATAGAACCCTCAAAACACAAAATTACCTCTTTATCAGCATTTCACACTACATCAATACAGTCAAAACTTTAACGCAAAAAAAGAAGAACTTCAAAACTCAATAAATCAGCAAAAGTAAATCCTTAAATAACCCACAGCTATCCTTGCTGACACCACCAAACTAACTATATTCACGCACAAACCAAACTAGGAAGAAAATTAAACAGTAACAATGAGGTCAAAAAAGTATTAAATTAAAGCAGAAACGCATAGATCGTAGTTCAAACATCAAACATTCATTGAAACACGATACTTAAAAAAAATAAAACATCTTTGAAACTAATAGATCAAACATCAAATTCAGTTGATAAAACGTAATCCAAAATCAAATTAGATAATATTTGAAAAATAAACAAAAAAAAAGTTGATAAATAACCTGAAACTTGTGAAGATCGAACAAAGTAAAAGCGGCGCCCCCTGAAACCCTAACAGGGAGAGAAAAAAAAAGAAGCAGAAAGGGAGAAAGTGAAGAGAGAGAAAGAGAGACAGGGGGAGTTGAAGAGAGAGAGAGGAAGAAGAAAACGCGGATGTAAAAGCTGGAATTCAATTATGCAAAATCTAATATCTGTTTAAATTATTAATATTAATATATTATTCTACCTTTGTTCCTATTTAGTCGTTCGCTATATAAAAAGCACAATTATTAAGATAACAATAATTAACAAGTTATAATTTTATGCTTATTAAATATTATTTCAAAATCGATGAATCAAAACTATTAAATTTGTAAAAATAAACAAATAAATAAAAACATTTTAAAAAGAAAATACAGACAAGCAAATAAAAACAGATGGTACATATTATATTATATTATCGTATTATTTCTACTTCTATTTGATTGGGTTTGCGATCGGCTATAGCCGCGAGTAGCCAGCCTACTTGAGATCAAACTTATTTTTTATGTGGACCCCATGTCATAAGCGCGGTACATTGATAACTGGTTAGAATTATGTAAGTTACAATATTATGTATATGTAATACGAGTTTCAAAATTATGAAGTAAAAATCATATTAATAGTATATGAATAATTTATTTTTTTAATTATCTATTAAATATTGTGATGAAAAACATGTCTTGCTCTTTATAATACTGAATATGATATATTAATACTGATGAAAGAGATTGTTTTATAATTTATATGATGTTTGATAGCTAAATAGAAAGTAAGTTATTTAAGTAGAAAATTAATATTACGTTTGATCGATAATTTAGAAAACTGTATAACTAATATATGTGTAAGAGTATAAGTTAATATAAAACTAGATAAAAGGTGAAATAAATAATATATAAACAATAAATCTTTGCATAAAAACAATACATAATTTTGCACAAATATAACTTTAACCATTTAATCAACTATCAAATTATTTCTTTACTTGATTTGGCATATTTAGTTTGTAAAATAACTATCAAAGGTTAAAGATCTAATTTAATAGGATAAACATTTGACAAAAAATGTCAAAATCATCATAACCTTTAGCATAAGTTGGCTGTGTCACACAAATATGTAAAAGGATTAGGAAATCAAATTAATAAAGCAAGTTAGATGTCCCACATGATTTTACATGTAACCAAATTTAATTTTGAATTTGAACCCCTTTGGGAAAGTTGCCTTACTGGCAAGATATGATTAATCACATGAAAATTGAAATTATTGGATACAATATCAAAAATGTCAGATTGCCAACTTGACAAAATGCAAGCTATATCTATAGTCATCTCAAGGTTAAAATGGAGTTTTTCTTGATTTCATTTGAACAAGGGAAAAAGGCCAATATATCTCCGAAATTTTGTTACTTAAAGTTGAATATCTCTGGTTATGATATATTCATGTCATTACAAAATAAGTTTACATAATGTCCTTCATCTAACGGAAGTGAAAAAATTGGTTTAAATTTATTTTTATGATATTTATTTATTTTTAAATCATGTAGAGATATATATGATTATTCTGTTAAAGTTCAACGTATGTTTTTCGTACATAAATTATGTTTTGATTTTTTTGATTATCATTATTTGAGTTTCTTTTTTTTTTCTTTCATTCTTTAGTGTAAAGAAAAAAAATTTAAAACTAATTTTCTTGCAGTTATATTGTGATTTAGTTTCGTATTTGTAAAAATAAAATTGGGGCATCTTAATAAATTTTACAGGAAAATTTAATAAACATAAATAAACTTGACCATCAAACAATTTTAAGTCATTGAAACAAAAAAAAAGTTTTTAAAAATAAGTGTGATGAGAATTAAATAGACTTATTCATTTGTAAAGCCCAGATTAACTATTCAGCCCAAATGAACATGAATTTAATTCAAATTTTGTGTTAAATTGATCCAATACAATTTATGTGTCTACATATACTAATCACTGTATAACAATAAAGATATATATATATATATATATATATATATATATATATATTAGTCACTTTCATAACAAGAATTATATCAACTCTACATAGCAAAATTGAAGGATATATCAAATCTAAATTTCATATTCGATGATTAATAGGATGAAATATACAATAGTTGAATTTCGTTCAATGTCTATAACACTATATTGAATAAAATTCTTGTTTTCCGATGTTGGGAACTCTATATTAAAGTTATTGATCACATATAATTTTTACTTGAACTATGAACTAGCTTTGTTTACCCCAAAATATGTATAGCTAGACTTGTAACATGTTTAAATGACTAATGAATTGAATTGACAGAGAAAAATAGCAAAACCAATCAAAGTACAATATATATATATATATATATATGTGTGTGTGTGTGTGTGTGTAGCAATAAATCAGATGCAAATAATTAAGAATAAGAATAAATTAGCCTGATTTTGGAGTTGTCCTTGATGAAGGTCATTCCAGAGGAGCTTCAAGCGTGAAGATCAAATATGAAGATCAAATACCTTTTATAGGGGTGAATGCCAAGATTTTGATAATCAAGAATTATTTTCCTTTTAATTACATTAAATGAATAATCAAATAACATTTAATTATAAGATAGTATTACCTTCGTGCACTTTTAGTTGTCATAGTTTTCTTTTTTAGAGTTAAATGATAAAAACTTTGTTATGAATCAAGTCCAGCCCAATGTGGATACTAGGGTCACGAAAGTAGTTATAGGCTGACAAGAGTTATTGGGCCGATAACAAGCAATAGGGTCAAGTTAATTTGGAATCCGCGTTGAGAAGTTGGCGTGGGATCGTTCCATTAAAAAGTGGTATGCGATCTGGGGATTATGCAAATTGTGAAAGAAAGAGTGATTCTTCTCATCTCTGTTCTTAATATAAGCTTCTCATCATCTTCTATCTATCTCTGTAATTTCAGATCGCCTTCCCCTTTGATTATATTTAGAGTTTCGTTTTAAGGATCGCTAGTGGTTACTTGCTTGTTGTTTTCATTTCTGAATTATATTTTGTATTGTCAACGATTATAATAGATATCCTCGTTGTGTGGTAACTTGAGTTGTTATAAACTTTGATTAAATATTTTATGATGTATTTTTTATATGCAAAAAGAGTAGAATTTATAGTACCTTTCATATAGTTTTTGAATATCCTGATTTTTTGTTTAATATATCTAATTAATGTAATTTAATTTAATTCTAGAAAATAGTCAAATATTTATATTTGCATAAATCAATCAAAATGGTAAGTATATAAAAAGAAATGAAAATAACCTATATATAATAAGAAATAAAAACAACACATGTTGACAGGAAACAATAAAGTTTCCAATTAAAAAAACTTAAAAGAAATAAAAATGGTCTAAATATAAAAAATAAATATAAAAAATAACTTATATATAGGACAACAAAGTTTCCAATTAAAAATAATAAAAATAAATTAATAGGGTAAATATGTAATTTATCGCTTTAATACATGTATAACTAATAACCCACATAATTTATTCCACTTTCTACCTGCATAACTTTATAATTAGATTCCCTCTTAAGTTATGTTGGTATTAATTATGTAGGATTACAAAAATGCAACCAAACGTGGTATATTATATTGACTTTTCTACCTAAACAAAAATTTCTACCAAACATAGTATAACTTAATACATTGTTTTATACATGGATAAAATGTAAGTTATACCGTAACCAAACGGCCCTAAGTGATTACAAGAATAAAGATTTTTAGGTTACACAAGTTACAAATATAAAAATAAAATGATGGGTGAAATAAAGAGTTGGTGGTTACATAAGTTATTAACAACTAATGATCACTTTTCTTCCGTAATTGATGAGAGTAAAAAGGTACAAATATAATGTCAACCAATAAACGTAAAATGATACACCCTCCATCCGGTTTTATTTGTCATGATTTCTATTTTTAGAGTCAAACTATAAAAATTTTGATTAATATTTTAAGATGTATTTTTCATCATATTAATATGCAAAAAATTGTAATTTATAGTATTTTTCACATAGTTTTAGAATATCTATTTTTTTGTTTAAAATATCAAATTAGTGTGATGTAATTTAGCTTTGAAAATTAGCTAAATCAACTTTCGATAAACGCAACATAACAAACAATTCCGGACGAAAAAAATATCTCATATATTTTACTAATATTGAAATATCACACTAATATAACTCACACAACTTTATTTTTTATAGAGATAAGCCTCACTCTAATCGATCAAAAACTTAAGATAATGCATCAAACAACAAACAAATTATTGGATCGATCAATTAGGCTTAGAGTTCAAATTTCTTTATGAACCTTCCTTTTCGAGTATACGGACTCATTTCTTTGCGATTCCTTAAGGTAGACTTCCATATAAAGATTCTTTCACAATTGTCAAAACAACTAAATAATTGGTATAATATTGCGATAAAGTAATTAATTATTTTTGCAAACTAAGTTTGTCACTATAAAATTTATGTCATATCATATAGAAAATAATAATATATACTAAGTATTTTGAAATTTGAAATTCACCTATCGTGTTTAGTTATGCAAAGTATCAACACATTGCCAAATACAAAGATCTATCACAACAAACAAAGAACACATGAATCCTACTTAGCGATACTTCATTTTATAAAACAAAACCTAGTGAGATTTGAACAATGAACTAGACAGCTTTTATGGAAACAAACGAGGCCTTAGACATCTTCAAGACATTCAAAAATTTCTGGGCTATAACACCTTATTCTGCTAAATATATTCAAAATATATTCTTTTACTTATATACACAATATTATTTTTCGACGAATGATTCCAATTGAACACCTGACTATAACATAGCTACGCCACTGACGTTATTAATAGAATTATTAAAGACAACCATTGTAGGATTCAAGATACCCATATGTATCATTGGACGCCACTAAAATATATTTTAACTATGAAAATTAGAAGACAATTAAGGTAATCATAAAAATTAAATCCTAGTATAATTAAGGAAAAAGATAATCAGAAGGAAATGCGATATTATAACACAAAAGGGAGACAAAGATAAAATAAACTCACTCAAAACTTTAATATTATAAAGGAAAACTTACAAAAATATATTATAATAAAAAATATTTACTATTTATAGCAATAATATTTTTTTTTTCACTTGACCATTTTTAATTCATTTATAATACAAGTTTAATACATATTACAAAGATAAATTTATTATTCAAATATAATACAAGTTTTAATGATGGATAATACACTTTAATACACTTATAATACAATGTGATAATCTTTTACCAAACAAACATAATATATTTAAAAAACAACTATAATTCAAATATATTGCATACATAATTCACTTTTAATATATATTATAGATTTATCACAATATTGCTAAAAATGATAATAAATAAAAAATATCACTAAAATCAGTAATTATTTTTAGAAATGTATCAATTCATGTAATTTTTCCTATTATAACATGAATCTATCGTTCTCTTAATACATGAATACGTCAAACAAAATTCTAAGCAAATATCTTTGTTAAACTGTCTCTATAAATAATTTGTTCCCTGCAAAAATATATAATTATAATTATCAAATATCCCTTCTTTTAAATTTTACAATTTTTATGTTTGATTACAAGTTAAGAAACCATGCTAATAAGTACTGTTCAATTATTATAAAGAAAAAGAGTTAAAAAATATAAGTGAACGTTCTAGCAACCTCCTGAGTCCTGAATACGTGGAAGTTCTTAGGTGTGAAGCGGTTCATAGTCTACTAAATACACCTCCTTTTATCACCATTCATCACCCATTGAATTAATGAATCCAACGGTTCATGTCTATCCACCTATTAAAACAAAGCTGATTGGCTCCTACCATGTCTTCCTCAATTCTGATTGGTCCACGTCACTAAACGTGACATGCACAAAAACAATCAGCTCCCAATACGTGCAAAATGACATGGCATAAATTCATTGGCTGTAGGATCGACTAGTCTTATATCTGATTGGTCCACGTCATCGTGAGTGACATTGTTCGTCAAAATTCAAAAAAGAAGACCGACCTTCTCTATATAACAGAGAAGGAGACTCGCAACTATATAAAGCAGCCGCAGGGCTTCATTTGTTGATCGGAAAATAGATAAACTACCTTTATCAGTCATCGGAGAAGAGAAACAAAGAAGACATTGTCCGTTTGGATCTACGAGCTATGGCTACTGCGTTGACGAGACGCGCATCCTCGATCGTTTTCGCAATCGTCCTATTAGGTAAGCATTGGTATCCTTTATCTATAGCTGCTTCGTTTCTGTATATTGAGATTTGAGCTAGTTAAGTTTTTTCAAAAGAATTTCTATGTAGATTAGGAGAATTGAACTGAGTGAATGCAACAAATGAACAATGACTAACTGCTAATTCGATGTGTATTACTTTTGATGTGTTAGTTGTAGTTAGTTGTGATATGGCTATGTATATGTTTTAGTATCAGATCTGCTGCTTTGTTTTTTCAATAGAGTTGCTGTGTATTATTATATGCATGTAATTTTTTTGAGAGATTATGCAATGAGGAGAAGTGAACAGAGAGATGTAACAAAGCAACAATGATTAACTGGAAGGTGTATGTGTATTACTTCTTGATGTGTTAGTTGTAGTTAGTTTTGATATGACTTTGTATGTGTATCAGTTCTCAGATCTGCTACTTAGTTTTTCAAAGGTATTGTTGTGTATTATTTGCATGTTTTGTTTTGAGAGATTATGCAATGAGTAGAATAGAATTGAACTCGATGTGTGTTAATTGTAGTTTGTTTTGTTATGAGTGTATAAGTTCTCAGATCTGCTACCAGTTGGGTTATTTTATGTTTATTTGTTTCGGTAAAACCATCCAGATTTTCGGTTATTTTCTACTTTTGCGCCATTATGATCGTTGACATATACAAAGGATAACTTGAACAATGTTATTTGTACAAGTATTGTTCTTCTTTTGCTTCTCTTAATTAATGATGATAAATCTTCAAGTATACTTGAAATATTTATTCATCATGAGTTCTCTAGCCAGCTACATTTTTGTGTAAACAAGTGCTTTAATACTAAATATCCGTAGAGAAAGAAAGAATAGATGATAGTAGCATCTGCGTTAAGAATAACATTTATTGAACTAGTTAAACAAGTAATAACTGTACATCCAAATTGCTTTCAACAATGTCTGTGAAGTTTTTTGATTTCTACAAATTCTTTTCCTTCCCCATGAAATTTTGTCACTTATACTTCGCACTAATTGGGTTGTTTGGTTTGTCAACAGGGAGCTTGTTTGCATTCTCTATAGCTAAAGAAGAAGCTACCAAGTTAGGAACCGTTATCGGTATAGATCTTGGAACAACTTATTCTTGTGTTGGAGTTTACAAGAATGGACATGTTGAGATCATAGCAAATGACCAAGGTAATCGTATCACCCCTTCATGGGTAGCCTTCACTGATGGTGAGAGACTGATCGGTGAAGCAGCTAAAAATCAAGCAGCTGTTAATCCAGAGAGGACCGTCTTTGACGTCAAAAGACTTATCGGGAGAAAGTAAGGCATTGTTCTTTATTTTGTAGTGTGGAAGTCTATATGATATAATTTATGATAATGACGGTTTATATCTGTGACAGGTTTGAAGACAAAGAAGTACAAAGGGACATGAAACTTGTTCCCTATAAGATTGTTAACAAGGATGGGAAACCATATATCCAAGTTAAAATCAAAGATGGGGAGACCAAGGTCTTCAGTCCTGAGGAGATCAGTGCTATGATTCTGGTCAAGATGAAAGAAACAGCAGAAGCTTTCCTTGGAAAGACAATCAAGGATGCAGTTGTCACTGTTCCAGGTATCATCAAACATCCCCCGTTTCAGATAGATAATATCTGTTTCCAAACTTTTGTGTCATTCAATTGCTGAGCATATATGTTCATCTCTTTTGAAAATGCAGCATACTTCAATGATGCCCAGAGGCAGGCCACTAAGGATGCCGGTGTCATTGCTGGTTTGAACGTGGCAAGAATCATTAATGAACCAACTGCAGCTGCCATTGCCTATGGATTAGATAAGAAAGGTGGTGAAAAGAACATCCTTGTCTTTGACCTTGGTGGTGGTACATTTGATGTTAGTATCCTTACTATTGACAATGGTGTTTTTGAGGTTCTTGCCACAAATGGAGACACTCATCTAGGAGGTAATAATGAAGTTCAAAGTATTAAAAAGACCTAATAACTTACATGTTACCATCAGTCTTGTTCACAAGTTGTCTGTTGTTTCTCACAGGAGAAGATTTTGACCAGAGGGTTATGGAGTATTTCATTAAATTGATAAAGAAGAAGCATGGTAAGGACATTAGCAAGGATAACAAGGCTTTGGGTAAGCTCAGGAGAGAAGCTGAGCGTGCCAAGAGAGCCCTGAGCAGTCAGCATCAAGTCAGGGTAGAGATTGAGTCTCTCTTTGATGGTGTGGATTTTTCTGAACCACTAACCCGGGCTCGTTTTGAGGAGCTGAACAATGATTTGTTCCGTAAGACGATGACTCCTGTCAAGAAGGCTATGGAGGATGCTGGTCTGGCAAAGAACCAGATTGACGAGATTGTCTTGGTTGGTGGAAGTACCAGGATTCCAAAAGTTCAACAGCTTTTGAAAGATTATTTTGATGGCAAGGAGCCTAGCAAAGGTGTCAACCCCGATGAAGCAGTTGCTTATGGTGCAGCTGTACAAGGAGGTATCTTGAGTGGAGAAGGAGGTGATGAAACCAAAGGTAATGCTTCTTCCATACTTATTTTAGTCCTTTGATACTGGAATTTCCCAAGGCAAAACTAAAATTTTCTTCTGAATTTTGACCAGATATTCTTCTCTTGGATGTTGCTCCACTGACTCTTGGTATTGAAACTGTTGGAGGAGTGATGACAAAGTTGATCCCAAGAAACACCGTCATTCCTACTAAGAAGTCTCAAGTCTTCACCACTTACCAGGACCAGCAGACAACCGTCACAATTTCGGTATGTACTCAACACGATTTTCCTAATTTGCTGAATGTGTTGTGCAAAACTGAATGAGATTTTTATGGATCTTCTGACTTGAAATTCTCATCTCCAGGTCTTTGAAGGTGAACGCAGTATGGTAAAGGACTGTAGACTACTAGGGAAGTTTGATTTGACAGGAATACCTCCAGCACCAAGGTACTTATCCTCTACTAGTTTTGATAGAGAGTATTTCAGGAGCTACATCTGCCTGCTTGACTAATAATTATTGTTTTTTTTTTCAACAGAGGAACACCTCAAATCGAAGTAACTTTTGAGGTTGATGCCAATGGTATCTTAAACGTGAAAGCTGAGGATAAAGCCTCTGGAAAGTCAGAAAAGATTACCATCACGAATGACAAGGGTCGTTTGAGTCAAGAAGAAATTGAACGTATGGTAAAGGAGGCTGAGGAGTTTGCCGAGGAGGACAAGAAGGTGAAAGAAAGAGTTGATGCCCGAAACAGCCTGGAGACGTACGTTTACAACATGAGGAACCAAATCAACGATAAGGACAAACTTGCAGACAAGTTAGAGTCTGATGAGAAGGAGAAGATTGAAACCGCCACAAAAGAAGCACTTGAATGGTTGGACGACAACCAGAGTGCTGAAAAGGAGGATTATGAAGAGAAGCTGAAAGAAGTTGAGGCAGTGTGCAACCCAGTTATCACGGCTGTGTATCAGAGGTCTGGTGGAGCACCAGGAGGTGCCAGTGAGGATTCCAGCGAGGATGATGATTCACATGATGAGCTATAATTGAATTTGTAGGCTAATAGTTTTCTCTTGTTTCTCAAATAGATATAGATACTCTTTTTTCTTTTGTTATGATTTCATTTCTTATGTAATTTCACCGTACGAAGGGGTGCAACGTAGAACAAGTTGGAAAGAAATCGTGAGTGAAGGACGTAATGTTGTCGCTCTGGTTTCTTTCCTCTTGTTCATTTTTTCGTACACCTGTATATTGACGTGATCTTATTCAGAATTTATATTTCTTATATCCATTCACTTTTTCTATAATGTCTTGTTCTAATTTTTATGAATCCTAATTGCTTTTTAGTATATTAAAACGCTTCTCTCTATCTAAAATAAAATCAATTTCTTAATTTACCCCACAAATAAGGAGCTCCTGTGTCAAAAACAAAACACCTTGCTCGACATTGGTAACGGATTTCTAAAGGATTGAGGACCAGAGTTTTAAAAATGTTACTATACATGGATTAAACAAGAGTTTTATTTTCTACCCCCGGTACTTTTTTACCTAGTCAGTCACATGTATATTTTCATTATATTGATATTAGAAAAAGTTACACTGTTGTATAATTTTTAATATCTATTTCTCTTTATTCAAAAATATCAAATTAATATTAATATAAATACCTTCAGCCAATGAATGCTTCAAGAATCAAGTAAGAACGAAGGATGATGACTATTGACGGAAATGTAGACATTTTCTGCAGTAATCATCTGCAAATGATGAATAATGAATTGGCAGAGCGCTGGAGGTCGTCGTGATCATGAGATGTTTTACATGTAAACAAATATTTAAAACAGAAAAAGATAATAATGTAATTGATAATATTTGAACTTCCAATTTTTAGAAACAATGTTACCCTGACATTAAGAAGGGTCAGCAACCAATGTAGTAAAAACCTCAAAAAGCAAAAACAATTGACCCATTGATTCCTTTCTTCAAGTGGCAATCTTATTGCTCCATGCTCTGTTTTTAAGTGACAGCACAGAAGCTACAAAAGATAGCATGCTTTACTAAAATCTAGAAGAGAAAATCCATTCCTCGAAAGATGATAAATAGGTTGGCTACATAAGCATGTACAGCAGTAACATGATCGATCAGTAGAAAAGGAGGAAAAAAGACAAAATATGCTGTACGTTAGTTGTGGACAGTGGCCTGCTGCAACCAAGGCCAGTGCAACTCACAGACATCACGAGGGCAGTCACCTTCATTATCCTTGATCTCTACGTCAGCACCATGCTTTACGAGAAACTCAGCAATATCTGCCCTTTCACAAACAGCAGCATAATGCAGTGCCGTTTGGCCTTCAAGGTCCTTCAATGATCAAAATAACAAGAATTTGTAATTCAGAGTATCACATAACCAGTAAACTAGAAGCACCCACAGACAGTGGAAACAACATTGAAGAATTAAGAGCTTCAACGCTTATAACTAAGTTCTACAAAAGCTAACCTTCAAAATTAAGAATTTTCAGACTCACAAAGCTCTAGTATAATATTTCCCAAGGTACAGAACCTTTAGGAAACAAACTTTGGAAGAAAACCACTTCGATTTAGCTCTCTATGATAGTTCCACTAGCCAAGAATTACATCATGTAAACCCATTTCAATTATCTTTCCTCTATCTCTGCAAATCTTGCATCTATGTTGCTCTTTGCCTCTCTTTAAATTCCAATATGATGACAAAATTCTCAAAAACACTACATTTAAGAGAGTTAGGGGAAGAAAGAAAAAGAGGAGAGGGTACAAGAAAATTACAGCTACATCAAGTAAGGATATGACTCTTAGGATTTCAAATGAAACAAATCATGCAAAAAGATACAAGCCCCACAAAGCATATATATAACAAATCACAGAACTGAAACAAGATTAGGGGTTCGGCGTAATAATGCAAAATTATATGCACCTTGGCTGTATTGAAAACTATATGTACCTTGGCATTTACATCCGCATTCCTGCTTAAAAGCAATTTAGTGATGTTGAGATGACCACGATCAACAGCCCAGTGTAAGGGGGCACGGCCCTCACTGTCTGGAATCATTTCAAGAAACAATTTTTAATCAGGAAGAACCTCAAACAAATGGAAAGACAAAAAAAATCTGCAATACAAGTTCCTGGTAAACATCATTCAAACTCCAAGATTTTGAGTCACCTCACCCACCCTAAACATTCTCTCAGTTCTCCACACTACTAATTTTTTCTTCTTGGTATTAATGCAAGAGAATTATCTTGTTTCAACGAAGACCCACCCATCCTCAGAATCGGTTATCAATTAAAAACCACAAGCAATGCACTAAATAGTGAATCAAAATTATCAACATTAAAGCACCATAAGTAGACTTCAAAAGAACTTATGTATCACATTGCGAACCAACCTTTCACATCCACAGGAACGCCACTCTCAATGCACTTAAGCAAGTTCTCGTCATCCCCTTCTCGTGCAAAGGCATGTATCTCATCCAATTTTCTGCAAAGAAAATAGTTAGCATGTGATTTATAAGATTTCTTCTTCCCCAAGTATTATAATTATTAGTAAATACACACACATAGATAAAAGACAAATAAACAAAGAAGGTTTGCCTCTAAGTGCAGGAAAAAAATTAAAGATTGGAAGACAAATAAACTCTATAAACAAACAATAATATCAGAATGAAACTCGAAAGAATTTTTCTGCCTTTTGATGCCAAGAAAAACTAATCATAGACTACATCACAGTTAGTTGCGAATATAGTCCTGGAATAGAAGAAAGGGTGACAACAAATAAAAGAACTACACCATACCCAGTACCCATTTTGACAGAAGGCCAAAAGAACGATGCCTTAGTTAAAGTTAAAACTGTCGAGCCAACTGGTGAAAGGTCTTCAGGGTTAGAACTCATGATGAAGTTCAACTGATTCAAGCGAAGCTGGAAATTTCCTTCGACAGTTGTAATTTTAGGTAGAAAATTCAACTATAACTGGAGAAGGTAGGACATAAAAAATAAACAAAACCATGGCATACTAATATACAACCATTTAATTCTAATTTTGTTTTCTTCTCCTTTACTTTGGCAGTACTCCATATGCTTACTAGAAGAAGATGAGTAGCTTAGTCTTTGTTAGGAGCAACTTTGAATCCAAGGTATCTAAATAGTAGTAAAATAGGGTCCTACATAAGTTGAGTTATATAAAACGTATTAAATCCTTCCCTTAAAGAAAGTGCAACACTTATTTGAAATAGCAAATAAGGATATTTTTCTGGACAGAGGGAGTGCATGCTTTCCCGAGAGGGACACGTTTAAATTTGTTATACAAGCCACTTTAAAACAAAATCAGACTGCAAAGTTTAAGTTCAAACAAGTTAAAGAACCTTACAACTCAATTTCGGAATCCTCCTCACTAATGAAGGTACTGAAAACTGGTCCCATTGGCCCTCTAGTATCTGCATTATGTGCACCACTACTTTCTTCACCCTTCTTTTTCTATTTGAGCATGGCAAGGAGGCCAAACAGAAATAAGAAGACATCAGGCAGAAGAAAAAGAAGTAGAACATACTTTTAGAAAATAGAACAGGAAAACAAAGACATGAATGCTTGCTATTAATAACAAAGATGCATGTCTTACATTTGCAGACCCATCAAGCCAGGAAGGAAATAACTCGGTCACAATATCAAGATACTTCTCCATGGCTTCTTCAGGAGGCATGGCACCCAATTTCTGCCATGCTTGCCTAATACATGATGAAAGCAAATCTTAGCATCAGTCAGTTAGAGAGACAACCAAATATACTACTGACAGTATAGAAAACATTTGATCTATAAAAAAAACATGGAAAACAGGTTGAGAGGATTTTGCTTCTATGACCTTACTCTTTTCACAATTAAAGGATTTGAGAAAAGCTTATATTTCAAACAGGATTACAAGTGAAGGGGAGATCCACACATCCAAAAAGGTTAAGAGGATATCAAATACTCATTTGAAGTGATGAGCTATATGAAAAGTTACCACCAGTATGTTTTAGAAAAAAAACTCTTTCTCATGCCAGATCGCGTCATTGAGATCTGAGAAAATGCCGTTCTCAAGCCTTGGAGGATTTCCTTTTCTAGAAGATAACTATAGCGGAATCATGCCATGAAGATGCCATAAGCAACTTTATTTGAAACAACCTAGAAATGATAACAACTTGTTTCTCCAAGCAAGGTTACAGAGAAGTCTTTTTGGGAACTTCCACTTACCTCATCTCTTACATCCTATTATTTAACATAACTAGCACTAAACTTTTGTAAATAAATTTCATAAGCATCGCTACTGTTCCACCTTCCACCAAGGAAACAATAGCCTTTAGTTGCTTATCCTAATAAGTCTTAGCACAATATGAATCACTATAGGTCAAAGTTACTTAGGCCACTGCAAAGTGTATCCTCTTGCACCGGTAATTAAGCATCAGCATCTAGTCTTAGTACTCCTATCAATGTATAATTCTGTTTAACAAAAAACTCAAAACTACTGAATTCACTAATTACATGTATCATAAAAGTTCACCATTTGAGATACTTTTCCTTCCTTATGCTGCTAACAAGGACATGTAACATGATACCTTATACAGATCCAATAGTGCTTGTTCTCTGTTTCTAAAGCAGAGTGTCAGATTCATCAACAAAATATGTCAAACTATCTAGTCATAAAGCAAGCAAATGAAAATCTAAACTGAGACAACAAAAACAATAAGAGGAGGATTGTGGAGAGCATTACCATTTGGCACGAGCAGTCATTTTGAGAGCCGATGGCTGTGGAGCAGTGCAAGGTCCCTCAGTCGCAATCTTATAAAGCCCATAGAGCTGCAGTTGCACCTCATTTGATACCTTATGCGACCGATCAGCTGCCGTAGCAGCCACAAACGCTGTCGCAGCACTAAACGCCTCATCCAACTCAGTACTTTCTACACCTTCCCAATCATCATCGCTATCTTCACCACCACTCACGGAACTCCCTTTCAAACCGCCGTCGTTCCTCTGAATCAACGGCTCAGTATCTTCTGAAACCCCTATAGTATCAGCTTCCTCCGGTGATGTTTTCTCTTCAGCCTCGGAAGAATCCGCGCGCGTAATCCGGAGATTTTCATCACGGAAAGCGAAGATAATAGAGAAAAGCTTGGCGAGAAGGAAAGAGAAAATGAGACCGAAGATTATCGACTGTAGATACTGCTGCCAATCGGCCATGATTATTGAAGTAGAAACCCTAGATCGTCGGAAAATATATACGAGCAAAAACTGAAAGAAGAAAAAGGACGGCAGGGATAGTTGAGCTTGACAGTAGCGAAAAAGAGGAAATGAAATTGTTGGCAGTTGTTATCGGGATCGTTATATTATAAGTACACTACGTATTTATTTTACGTACTGAATTGCGATACACTTTGTTTTTCGACTTCATATTAAATTGCGATACACGTAAATTTGATTTATCAATTAAAATTTGTGTATTGTAACAAATGTTTGTGGTCACATGAGAGAAGAATATTAAAATATATATATATAAAAGATTAGTAATTAGGTTAATTTTAATTTTACAAGTTACAAGTATGTAATGATGTGTTGGTGTATGTACTGTTGGTCATTTCAATTGCTCTGTTGCAACAGTTTTGGGCGTGCTGTTGTTGAGTCCACCATGGACTTTTTCGCTTTAGAGTTAAGCCCATGATCCATTTCTTTAAGGCTTCGAGCTAGCATGATAGTGACATTCGCATACATGGTATGAGCTCGAACAGTGGTGGAAAGAAAGCACGGACTTTCATATTGGATTTGTCTGCGTTGAAACTATTTCCATTTGAAGAGCCCATCAACACAGATAGAAACGCAATCCACATTACATAATTGATGTTCCTGCTTCCTTACTTGTCTCTGATTTCGAAAGACGCAATGTCTTCCCCATTGGGTGCCGGCATGACGGAAAATTTGCTTCAGCCTGCAAGCCGAAGTCAATTTCAAAAACACATCAAGCACACCAGCAGAAGCAGTAACAAATTGGTTCTGCTATGATCAGTATTGGCAGCAGCATTAGCAACCTTTGGATGTAAGATTCCTATGTCATAGACTGGTGTCATATCAGGTTTGAACAGCCCAAAATTTCTTTCACATGTTGGCCCTGGCTTTAAGTCCTCGTTGAAGAGCGCAAAAATGTAGGTTTCAAATGTCCTGTTGGGCATTAGAGGTGTCCCAATTCCAGACATCACGTGTTGTATGAGCTTTCTGTTGTATTCCGCTGCAATTCCAGCATCTACTCCTGCTTGCCCTGGATCTCCTCTTGATGGCCATCCAGTTTCAGCTATGACAATCTCAATGTCTTCGAAATCCAGGAGCTTCAAAGCTGAAAAAACTGCATCTAATTGTGCATCCAACATGTTTGTGTAGGTGAGTTGTGTGGTCTCGTCGAAGACCCCTGGATTAGGCCTAAAGAGTGCATAATCAAGTGTGTTATCAGAAGAATCAAAAAATGGATATGGGTTTACCATGAATGGTGAATTAGTAGCTCTAAGGAAATCAAGCAATGGCTTGAGAACATGGATGTCATATCCTGGTCTAAATTTCCCAGTAGAAGGCGGGCTTGAATTTGAGAGTATACCTAGGAAATGTGGAGTAGAAATTTGGATGCGACGATCCAAAGACTTTTCAACAAGGGCAGCATGGAGGGTTTCCATAGCAGGGACTAGGCTCACAATAAGTAACTTGTTGGCAGTTGAAATTACTTCGTTGCCCACAAGTATTCTCACTATGTTGGTGGCAGGGACGTAAGGCAGGACGTTAATTTCCACCCATTGCTGGGCAAAACTGAACATGGTAAGCTGCGGAATTAGATCATTGGGGACATTAACAGTCATTGAAATGCCAGTGTTAGCAAATGCTTTCAAGATTTCTGGGTTGGCGTCAAAGAGCCTCACACGACGGATAAAGGTGGATTCACGGAGGAAGCTAGCAACTTGGACTGGGGGAGGGAGGTTGTCAGCAACTGTACCATAATTGACACCAATGGTTCCTTCAACTCCTATTACCAAAAAGGAATTTCCAGTTATATCCACTGACAGTGTACATAAAACACGCGCTGTGAATATAAAGCAATCACTTGCTTACCTTGAAGGAAAATTGGTGCAAGAAGAACAAGCAATGCACCGAGCAGATGAGCCAGGGGTGTGTTGAAAACCTTATCCATTGCTCGGCTTGGTCGTCACAGGTTGCTGCAACTTTTTTTTATGTCTGCATGTCAGCAGCTTGGGTGAAGAAAGGCACCTGTTTGGGATGCTTTCCTTCAAAAATGGGCGTTCCAGCTGAAGTTCTGGAGTGTCAAATTAGGCAAGGAATATTCATATGGGCCACCTTCTATTGGATGAGAATCTTTTCTTTTTATGCTTTCGTCAATGTGGGATTGAGATATACCTATTGCTCAACAGTAAGGAATATACTTTTGAAGTTGGAAAAAGGGCTTTGTTTATATACTATTGAAGTTTGGATTAACTTTCCCTAAAGAAATAAGAGAATTTTGAGAAAAAGAAATGCTCCAACTGGGTAACTTTAGGCACTTCACCATCGACAAGAAGTTCCTCGGAGGGTAAGCCCCCCTCACTTCCAACCTGAAGGTTGTGAGGTCGACTCACCAAGGGAGCAAAAAGGTGGGAGCTCCTGGGGAACGGGTAAAAAAACAAAAACAAACAAAAAAAGTACTTCACCATCTCCCTCAACTGCGTAACTTTCAAGTACTTCACCATCTCCAATTGTTAAGAGTTCCAATTTAGGAGGGGTAACAGTTTCTAACAGAGAACAACAATACTCATATATACTACCAATTCGCTTAAAATATCCAAAGTATAGCTTGGCCTTTTGCCGTTAGACAGATCTCCCATAATATCCCACTGTTCAAGTCCCAAGTTGCCTGATGCATATTTCTTGTCCGCGACAACAAATCATAAATGGAGCAAATTACAGAATGATTTGTTTCTAGAAAACCAAACATAAGTTCATCTGTTGAAAATTGATGCTTAATTAGACTATCAGGTATAAATAATGTAAGTTACAAGAAGAGTTGAATCTTAGTTGACATTACCAGGATAACTCACTCGCTCACTTTGCTATACCAAAATGACAAATATACAAGTAGTAGCTTACATTCAAGTATTCCACGGAGCATGGAAGATGAATCAAGTCCGAAAAAACTGGACAATAGCATAAGGTTATCGACAACCCAAGTTAACTCTTCCTTCTTCGTCAATAGTTTTATTCAAGCATATCTTCTGTAGATCAATGTAGCCAATGATTGTGTCCTCAAAATCTGCACCATCAAGTTGTGCATTATTGAAGGTAGATCCAGATAGTACAGTGTTCTTAAATGAAGCTCCCTGGAGGTTGGCTTTCTCAAAGTTCACCCGATCGAGAACAGCATTCGAAAAGTCTGTCCCTGCATGTACTGAAGAGTCAGATTTCCAACTTTGAAAAAGAAGAAAGTATTCAAAACAACACATACACACATAGAAAGCTTAAGTCATTCTTTAGCCCTTCCCAGCGAGACATTATACTGGTTGTTGTCAAATTTACCCATGGCTACTGGCGAAAATCAGAGAAAGCCTCGTGGGGCAATACTACCATGATTTTCTAGAACATGTATACTCCAAATATAAACACTTCAGATTCAATTGGTTTTGTTTCAGCGAAGAGAAGAACAAGAAAGCTAGAGAAAAAAAAGAGCAGTACTTAATCTACCAAAACATGCACTCTCCTATAAAGATGCTTCAGCTTAACTTAAATTCAGACACACAACATCCATCCGAGATACGCAAGTAGTTTTGATGAGAAAAGAGTCATTAGTATTAGTCAGTTGGCGAGGCAATAAAGATCACAGGTGCTTAATCTCAATTTCTATTTCATCTTTCTCAAAAAACTGAGTAGTTGAAAAGTACTCTATCAATGTGCAAATTTCTACACAATTCCTACTGTTTCAACCGGCCTTGACATTAGAGGCAAATTACAAATTAAAGGACAATGTATCTGTTATATAATCAGGTTAAGGACCTCATTATAAATATCATGAAATACTAATTTACCAGTACCATGGACATGAATGTTTGGATATATATGTCTTATAATAATTCAATCAGCTGCACTCAATATTTCCCTTATTTCTTGCATTTCTTTTTAGTTTTAGCCTTTTGCTTCTTCAGTCGCCTTAAAAACACAGGGATGGAATATTTTCTGCAAAAAAGTGAACTTACCCTTAAAACTAGCACCAACAGCATAAGCCTTAGACATGATCACTTCAGTCATGTCTGCACCATCAAATTTTGCATCAGACATGAGTGCTGCTGCAAGTGACTTCCCCTTAAGATTAGTTTTCTCATTTGTGTAATCACAAAAGCGCAGATCAAGTGGCTTATCGTAAACACCGTTGGCTTGACCTATTGTGTTGCCAACAAAGGCCCGTTCACACCTATCTGGATCTGTTGATAATGGAGGTAATCTCTGCAAAATCAACACAAAATGTAAACAAAAGATAATCTTGCATACATGTATGGACCTATGAGGCTATGACAAGTCCTGATAGATTAATTCTGAGTCAAAATGTACATATGCTTATTTCCTGTTTCAAGAACATGAGCTGCATGTTTTCACTCATTTTATGAGAAGAAATAGTTCAACATTGCCATTGTAGTATCAAAGTTGCTCAATGTTGCATTATGCTTTTGGTCCATTTATTCCTTGCAGTCAGCAAATTTTCATTTTTTACCCTTCAATTTTCGACAATGCTTTAAAATTTCCCTCAATTTAGAGCTCCATTAGGGGTCAAGGATACAAAATAATTTTCACATTGGCAGCATTAACATTAGATCAAAAAGTCTAACGGATGGCAAAGTTGCTCGATTTGAAACAAAAAAGAGGCAAATTTGACCCTTTTCCCTTTTATAAGACACTTCCGTAAAACACCAAATATCTCGAATCCCATCTAGCTCAAACCTAGATTTCCATGTATTTCACATAAACAATATAGTTAATTAAAGTCTTAGATACTTAAACGTACATATCAGGAGTTAATCATCACGTGGATCGAAAAACTATACAACTCACTTTGAATTTCTTAATTCCAACTGGATTAGGCTCTACTTATTTGCCAAACTAAAAACATAAATGGCGATAACCTTTTGGGTAAATTGGCTCACACAATTTAGCTTTGGCTACCCATCAAAATATCTATACGTACTTAGCTAAGAAAAGAACCGTCCACACATTTTAAAACAAAAAAAGTTAAACAGATTTTAGACCAAGTTTTAGATGAGATGCAATAAACAACACAATTCAATACCGTAACAACACAAAAAAGGTCAGCCCTATTCACTGCTCGAACCAGTAACCTATATGTAAAATAGAACACATTGAAGAAAGGCATTTGGCCCAACCTGACCAGCAGCAATAACGGGAGAAACAGAAGAAAGTGCCCAAACAGCAAGGAATCCACAAGCAACATTCCTAAGTTGCTTAAACTGAGTTGAACTTTCCTCACTGTTGGAACAATCCTTGGAAGCTGCCTCCAGGTGCATCAATCAAACATAGATCATAAACTAAATTCAGATGCGATTTCAGCTTGAACATTTATGAAAATTTTGAGTATGATAAAAAAAAAAAAACGAGAATCGTACCTGAACATTTGATTTGGATGGGTGAGTGAAGTTGCAAAGGGCGATAAACTGGGGAACGAAGGAGATAATGAGATTTATACGCTAAAGGAATAGATATTGACGCCATTTTATTTTTTCTTTTGTGAGTATTATTGGCAGCTCCTCCGTTGTTCTCATATCATGGACTTATCCATTCATAACCCCAGAACTGTAGATACATCTCTATCCTATGTGGCATCCAGACTCTACTCTTTTTTTATTTTATTTTTTCGTTTTAATTTGATTATCTAATTACCTAGCTGAAAAAAATAATTAATTTTAGCTGAATTAAATATCATATTAAAATGGCAACTTTCACATATATCAAATATAAAATTTATATTTGTATGTTATAACAAAGTTTGCATAATTACGCTCCATAGCAAACATAAAAACTATATAATTCGCTATACATATACAGTTGAAGAAAATTGTATAAAACGAAATGTATAAAACAAGAAAGAGAAAAACACTTGGGCAGAGAACTGTATAAAATTGAAGTGTATAAAACGAGTTGTATTATTATAAGTGTATAGAATGATTATATACAATTTGAATTTGTATAAAATGAGAAAGAAAGAAAGACAAAAGAGACTTGACAAGGAATATACAATTGAATCGAATTGTATAAAACGAGAAAGAGAGAAATTTCAAATCAGATACAATTTGAAAATTGTATAAAACGAGAAAGAGAGAAAGACAAAGATAACTGGGCAGGAGAGTATTTTTATTGTATAATTATAAGTGTATAGGACGAAAATATATGTACTTGCATGTGTATATACAATTTATTCACGCTTTATACAAACAGAAACGCAATTTATACATTTCGCTTCTGTTTGTATAAGTGAGAAAGGCGAGGGTGGCGAGCGAGATTTGGAAGATCAGCGAGTGAGATCTGAAAAAGGGGAGAGAGGAGAACAAAATTATATGTATTTATATAATTTTCTCTGCTTTATATAATTAGAAACAATTTTTATACACTTATGTTTGTATAAAAAGTGAGTAAGCGAGCGAGAGATCGGAGAAGAGTAGCGAACGAGATATTTGAGAAAGAGGCGCCTGACAATTTTTTATAAACATTTGCTATGAAGCACAATTAAATCAAATCTTAACTACTCTAATTATTTTAAATTATTAATTTACTATTATATATAATTTTTCAATTTAAAAACTTATATGTTACACACGACTCTTTAATTAAGACTAAATAGCGGGGGGAAAGTTTGAAAAGGTATTTTCTTAAAAGTAATTGGTAAGACTAAGCTGGGTGTATATATATGAGAAGAAGCCACCAGCTGTCCTCATTGACCATTTTCGCCTTGTTCCATCTCTATCTTTTCGCCCAACTGTTCACTTGATTAGGGTTTTTCTCTTTTGATCCATCAAATCTTTTGGCGACCAGTTCAGAATCCTACCGATCATGTCCTACGAGAAGATCGACGGTTTGGCGAGGTGGTTTGGTACTAGTGTTGCATCGGCGTTTTTCGCATCCTTGGAACGATGCTCGTGTGTGAATCTCAACACTTCCGAATCAGACGATGAGGAAGAGGAAGAAGCTAAAGAGCGCCCTCTCATGATCTCCGCCCTCCCTTCTCACCTCGATTCCTGCGCTGCCACCACTAATCCTACCTCCGCTGATAACCTCCCCGTTTGATTCGGTAATTTTTTTAAAAAAATTTGCCTGTTTCTGTTGTGAATTTTGAGTTTGAGTTTGCTAGTGTCGTAATTTTGTTGAGAGGATAGCACGGAAGCAACGTAGTGATTGTTTTGAGCTGATTTGCGCTCACGATGTAATGTATTTTACTTGAATTAGCTTGAACTACTAAAAAAGAGTAAGCTGTCAATTTTGTAAGTATTGTTGTATTTTGGTATTGAGAATCATTCTCTGGACTTTATGGTCCTGAAAAACATAGCATGTTTGTGTATTATGTGTGTCAATACATGAGTATGTATATGCAATGCTACTAATTTGTATATAACACTATCGAATTAAGGTTTCGTCATCCTTTTTTCCAGTTTTAGTTTAGGTAAGTTAACTTGTTCTAATGGTTGTTTATTGCATGTTTGTGTCATAAATTCTGCTGTAGGAATTATAGAAAGTAAAGAGGGAAAGGCATGACAAGAAGAATGTGCACATATAGAAGCATATTTAATGCTTTAACAACTAGCTCCTAAGTTTCTTGGACTAATCACTATGTGTCGACATGACATGGGTGTGGGTGGGGTGTGGGAACCCGTACTTGGTCAATCAAGTTCGGTTACTTTGACCAAAAACAATGGAAAATTTTGGGACATATATACAATGATTTCTGTTGGATACTAAAATCAATGGAGAAATTTGGAACTGACATTGATTTCTGTTAGATGCCAACTTGAGAAATTTGGAAATATACAATGGAGGAGAGGACATATACAGGGAGCTAGCTTAAGTTGCATCAGACTCGGATGCATCAGCATCGACCAAGCAGCATCCTATCTTTCTTAACACTTTGTAGCTTGTACCCTTGATTGATTAGTTTTTTTAGTGTAAGAGTTGTTGGAACAACCAGTGCTAGTTTCTTGACTGTTTGAGGAGAAATCACGGTTAGAAGTAGAAGCTCCTCTTTCATATGCAGGTTTAGGCTAAGAACAGTTCTATGTTTGCAGTGCAAGTTTGTCTGCCAAATGGATGATATTTTGGTTTATGGAGCGTCGGAGACTGAAGTTAATTGAATTACTCATCAAGTTGAGCAACTCTTCAGGAATGATAGGTCTTCTTGTGTCAGAAGGAAAAGTTGGAAGTGGGAAAAAAAAGAAAATTAAAGGAGGTGTATTTGATGGTTTATCCTCTTAAAATTGTAACTACATGGATGAAAGTGAACGTAATAGCCGCTATACATAACTTCAGCAATGTGTTGATATTGTTTGATCAATGTTGTGTTACTCTTTATTGCTCTTTAGTTAGGTGCCAGAGTTGTTAAATGAAATGAGGACTTCTTAGGGCACTGCATTTACTTCCATATTTTGTATTAAGAGCTACACCTTTAACATTGTCTGATAGGAGTATGACATTGTGGAGTGTGCAGTTCGTTAAGTGGATCATAAATGTTGTTACTACACATGGTTCGTAGTGATCTATATAATTCCTATAGTTTAGATATGAGATGGTTTGTGAATCTATTTTAGGTGTAGAACATCTTTGTTACTTCACTCACCACAAAAATTGTGCTGCTGCATGGCCTCAACTTGTCTTGATTAGAATGATTACAGTTGCCTTTGTGTTGACCTGGGGAGAAACTATGGTTAACTGTAATTGTATTTACTCTAACAAGAATACTCTCGAGTGGATCTGCCTCGACTCTGTAGTTGTACTTGGTTAGATTATGCCTGTTCTGTAATGGGATTGGTCAATTATAAAGTACGGAGAACGCTTCCTGTTGGAATATCTAAAGAGTAAAGGTCGTACTGAAATGAGGATTGTGTAGTGTTGCTCAGATAAAAGACTTTCGAGCCCTCTGTATATCCCAAACCAATGTCATCTTGCCAATCACAATTCTATTGATGAACTGTCGACTGTTTGCTTAGACTAATGGAAGAGGTCACTAGTGTTTTGGTTCTAGAAGAGCTTACCTGAACAAAAGGCTTGGTTGATATGAGTCGAAGACTTGGAACATTCTTGATGCCAAATTTTTGTGCTGTTTCAGACTTACATCTTTCGCAATGAAATACATAATAATGTATAGTTGATAATTTCTTTAGATAGTGATACCTACTTCAGCGATGCTTTTACCTTTTTCTTTTGATAATTTGTGTTGCTGCTTGAACAAAAGTTTGGTTGGTATCCATGATTTGCTTCTTTTCTCATGTCCACCATACTTTTGCAGCTTTATCTCACCTAGACAACTTACAATGCTGCTTTATCTTTGTTTTTTCTCAGAACTGGGATCATGCTGCAAATATGTTGAAGTGGTCCTTTGGCTCCATCAGCATGGGTTTCATTCTTCTTCTCCATCAACAGAGTGGATTCACTCTGGTATAAGTTGTAACGTTTTAGTAGACTTATGGTAGGATTGTATAAAAGTGTGTTGTCTGTTAAAAGTGTCTTTGTAGTACATTAAATGCACTGGTATGCATTTTCCTTTTCCTTCACCTCATCATATCGGAAGTTACGGTGACAGAATTGGCATGCTATTTATATTTCAAAATATCTACAGATTATAGCTCGTGTTTATGCATTTATCTATACATATCACACCTCCTTGGTGCCAGACTTGTGTTTGCTAATATTGAAAGAAAAAAGTAGCGGGCCTGTGGGGCTACTCTAATTTTCATTTGCTTAAGCACTTACCTTTGCTATTCATCCCTTTTTTTGCAAGTTTCATATCAAGGAATGCGATCATGGACTAAATGGGTTTACAATAGACCCACAAGAACAAGCAGAAGAAAAGAATAGGTGATGAAAAATTTGATTGGTACATCAGATAATTGGAAGAAAAAGGCAAAGCATATTATGAACCAAATTCCAGTTAAGAATTTTTCAGCCACCAAAGAGTAGGGTTGTTTATTGACTCCATTCGGTTATGTACGTTACTCGATCAATTAGCTATCGTGTCTCAGTTTAATCGATAATCAAATCAAATACGAGTTAGAATTCATGGACCAAATCCTTGCAAACAATAAACTGTCTCCGGAATATGCGCTACCTTGAATGACTGTTTAATCTCAACTATTAGTTCCATGATATACAGTCAAGTTGATAAGAATCTCAATTATTATTTCCCACAACAATCTTGAGCCAGATCCATATTTTCATGAAAATACTATTACAAATTTAAATTTCAGGAACATCAGGCGACAAGATTGGATACAAAAATTGATGAACCTCAACATAAGGTTCAATTGGGTGTTGTAATTTTTTACTTTGTAGGAGAGTCCTTATAAACTCAATGCATATACAAAAGCATATACACTAACTACAACTACTACTGTACACAACTAACAATTGACGTGATGAGTCAACATTCATCATCAACACCATGACACTACTAAATCTGACCTTTCTTTTTTCCTTTTTCAAAGATTGAAAGTACTAAATCTATCTTTTAAAGCTATAAAATGGAAATGACATCTATGTGTTAGTGTAATCCCGAGTCACAACGGCATACCCCTCTTAACTCCCACTTCTTTTATCAGACAGAAAAAGCACTTGCTAGAGAGAGCACTTGCCTGGAAGTATTATCACATCTGTAGTGAACTCAGATTCATGTACAATTTCGCAGCTAAAAAACCAGTGCACCAACAGCTGCCCACCTAGCAGATAAAATAGTTCAATCATTCTGATGAGAGCCGACAACCAGCATGAACTGTGCAAGTATAAACCAGATGATATGTATCAATTAGTGGCAAGGGCATGGCGCACACACACACTGTTGTATCCTTCCATTGAAACCCGAATGAAAAGGAGTGTTCTTAAGCAGGGCGGCCCACAACATAAATTATCCCACAGGAGGCTTCGAAAGAGGAGATAAGTAGCTACTACTCAAAGTGGCAAAGGCAACCCATAATTATGAAATGATCTTATTCGCCCATCGTAGCCAGCAGTAACAATAACTAAACCCCAGGCATGAGAATTGGATGAGCTCTGGCAAGAACTCCTCAGAAGTTTGTATTCAGATTTACACATCCCAGAAGACGTTGACCGAGGACTTGACACGGGAAGCTTCTCTTCAGGCCAGGTTGCTGATCCTTTTGGAATTGCCTCAAGGAACAACTCACTGCCCAAAGAAAGATAAGGAGAGGAAATGAAGGGTAATACGTTGTTTGAAGTTTGACTTAGTCCTCCTCCACAATGCCGTCCATTATCTGGATTTACAATTTTCAAGCCGGACCAGGGTATTGCAATGGTGGAATCACTGGAGAAGAACTCAGATGACCTCACCACTTTAGGTTGAGATTCATAATCTTTGGGAACGTCGCAATTCCATACGTAGACATTAGAATCTTCAGACGCTGAGACAATATGCTTCCCATCCGAGGTGAAAGAGGCAGAGAGATGGTTTCCTGCAGTTCGCGGACCTATAGAACAGAGTAGAAGTAAATTAAAATCAGTAGAGCATAAGAAGTTAAGCCTAGAAACAACAATGGAGTCGCAAGTCGCAACCAGTACTAAAATGAAAAAGGAAATGTGTCTACTATACATCCCACTGTCATAAAAAATCACACATCACTTTTGCAGCTATTCAAATTGCCTTTATTCATTAAAGCAAGCATAAGGCACTCAAAAGACAGAGCAAACAGACATCAAATAGAATATTATCTGAAATAGAAGAAGTGAACAAACCTTTGTACTTGCCGATCACATTGACACCATCTAGGATTCTGACGTGAGAGTCAGCACAAGTAACCATAACTTTTGATGGGTCTTGTGGAAAAAACTGCATTCAGAAAGCAATGTATACACATCTCATCATAAGACGTACATCAGAAAATAAATCTGACCAGAACCACAAATTGTAGTTTGATGATGTAATATTACCTGAAAGCCAGTAATCCTTTTGCAAATCGACTTCTTTTTATTGGCCAAGCACATCTGCTCCTCTAATTGTATCTCATGACCTGTCACAATACAGCTTTGTCTCAACACTCCAACTAAATAACATATTGTAAATTTTCGCTAAAAAAGCATGGACTGGAATACTGAGTCAAAATATTCCCAAATGTTCCTTGTAATCTTGCAAACAAATTTGACACTCCAGAAATAACACATCACTAAGTTATACATGATAGCTACAAATAGTAGTAACGTCAGGTAATTTGCGTTCTCCTGAATAAGTGCTTCTTTAACTTCTATTAAGACTAATAGAAGAGGCCAAGAAGTGCAGACAACCACTAGAAAAAATGTCATCATTTTCGAAAATCAAATCTTTTTTTTAAACAACAGCCACATTCCATTTAAATACGAGTAACAGTTTGACATATAGTGTTGCAATACATAAATTTAAAAAACTGACTCTGGGAGATACTAATGACGGCAAATAACAATACCACAAACCAAAGAGTGAATGTTACCTTCCAAACTGAAAAAACGACAACTGCCTGCCATTGAGCCAATAATCCCACCCTATATGAAGCAGATTATTTGTTTCAATAATTTGCTCAAGTTTCTGAGTCTGTACTACAGGGATACCAAGATTAAAAAGATGGCATACCTTTCCATCAGGTCGATAGGAAACAGCAGTCACTATGTCTCTGATGTCAGTCCAATCCAATACTTGACAGCTGTTAATGGCCCAAATTCGAACTTTCCCATCTATTGATCCACTGATGAAGTATTCATCGTTCACTGGGTTAAACTGTATGCAAGTCACTGCAAAACCAAAGTGAGTAATGCAGCATGAAACTCAATCACTACAAACATGTTTAATCACAAAATAATTCTAGAGTGGAGTTTAATGAAGGCCTGTACATACCATAATTACTATGTGGAAAAACTCTGAGGCACAGATCATTTCCAACTTGCCACAGACGAACAGTTTTGTCAGTTGATGATGAGAGCAAACACTGCAGAAACAATACATAACAAGAAAGACGGTTACTTTCAGAATTTTTCAGAGGTTGATGATGAGAGCAAACACTGCAGAAACAATACATAACAAGAAAGACGGTTACTTTCAGAATTTTTCAGAGAACTGTTGATCAAAGACAATTTAATAAACTTACATTATTTTTTGACCACGAGAGATCCAATATCTCCCCAGTATGCCCTTGGAACACATGCAGTGGTTTTTCCAGAATTCGAAAGACCTTTGGAGGGAAAACGACACAAGCAGAGTCTCTTGTTTTCTTAAGGCCCTTTAACTTACTACTACTCTTCTCTTTATCTGTCACCAGAGGAGCCAATTGAGAAAGATGATTCACCGTGAAATACATACACGAAGGATCCAACTCTGGGATATCAAATTCATTGGATCTCTCATCTTCAACCACTTGCCACACCCGCACAATCTTATCTTCACCAGCACTAGCTAGGTACTGTCCATCAAAACTAAATTTCATAGTTAAAATTGAACCCTCGTGAGCCTGGATATCCTGCCCCATGAAAAGAGCAGAGAGTTCCTTCAACCGTTTCTTATAATGGTGAACTTTAACCCTCTGAACTCTAGACCTCTGAACAGGGTCGGAATTGTTATCCTTCAATTCAAGACATCTCCCTTCGGCATTTGCTATGCACGTAAATGACCGTAGCCTGCTTAATAACCGACTCTTAACTCCATTTAGTTTCTTCGGTATCTCTCCATTTTTATCCAGTTCTCCCTGTTCAAGCTCCCCAATAACAGGGGACAAACATGAAGAGTTCTCGAGCTCACGAGACATTAGCAGTCGTTCCAATCTGACAGGCCTGTCATTGCCCTGCTGGCCATTCTCTGCCTGAACATGTACATTGCACCCAATTCCACTATCAACATTACCACTTCTAAATGAGAAATTCCGATTTGAACCCAACTGTTTAGGTGAATCCAAACCTTCGCCCCCACACAGACCAGACCTAGAAGCCCGGTAAGAAGAAAACTCGTCCTTGTGAATTGAGGTTCGTAATACAGCTCCACTACTTTCCATAATTCTTTCAATTTCCCCAGTAGATAAATTGGAGCTTCCACCTATATCTACTGGATCTTCTCCAGACATTCCATCTAAACTCAAACCCATCCAACAACGGAATTGCTTACGTCGCTCAACAACACTTCTGGGGGTTTTAATCCACTCATCATAGCTAACCCCATTGACAACCCCAGAGCCATAATCAGGAATTGGGATAAAGTTAGAACCCAAATCAGAGCCCTGAGAAATACTCTCCGGGGCATCGAAAAATCGACATTCCCCTTCGTCATCACTGAAGCTACCCATGATACCTTGAGTTCACCCCATGAAACCCCACATCAAGAAATCATCTTTTTAAGCCCTAGGAAATGTGTTAAATAATCCATCCTTCATATAAACCTAAATAAACAAATGAAAGGAAATTGCATTTAGTAAACAAACACCAAAACACGACTACCAAGATGACTAAAACTGATTAAAAAATTCAAAAAACTCCATTATTCTAGTAACAAGAAAAACAATTATACTATCCCCTCTTAACCATTACAACAACAAAAAAAAAAACAATAGATCCAGCATGGATCCCAATCCACTCACATTGAACCTGGTCTCCCCCACATAACATACTTCAATTTCAATAAAGGGTACTACCCCCACCCCCTCCCCTTCCCCTCTTTATCCATCTACATAGAAATATGAACCCTAACTTTCAAACCCAAATAAATAACCAATTTCAAACCCAAAATTGAAAACCCAACAACAATTTCGACTCTTTATATCATTTAAAGGATTATTCTAAACACCCATCAACAAGAATAAGAAAAAAGATCAAATTTTTACAATGATTAACATGAAAAATTTACTGATTCACATAGGAAAAAATCAAAGAAAATATGAAAAATGAAGGGCCAAGAAGATTTTCTCACATGGGTCCGGCTTGTTTCAATGAAATTGTATGGATGGGAAAAAAGAAAAATGTATCAGAGAGAGACAACACAACACAAAACACTCTTCTTTCTCCTCCTCCTCTTCTCTCTTCCCTCTCTGAACAAAGAAGAAACAAAGGACTGACCATTAAAATAAAAATAAAATTAAAGAAAAAAACAGAGAATAGAAGGGTGTAATTAATGGAAGAAGAAGAAAGATCTAAAATTAGGAAATATTTTTTGGCAAAAAAGAAAAAAGAATAATTTTTGGGTAAAAAAGAAAAAAAGGAAAAAAAAATATTCTTGATATTCGTGATTACCGATGGCCCGAGAAACGAGATTTGTAGAGTAGTTATACTGCCATCTCCGTTTTATTTTACTTGATTCTTATATTTAAAATATTAAATTACATTTTAAAAAGACGTTAATAATATCGTAAATTTAATAAAAATATATTATTTTTAAATAATTAATTTACGATAATATGAATCAAATAATATAAAATAACTATGAAATTATTAGGGTCTAGTCTTATTCCTATGTGGTCTCTTTGGTACTTTTTTCTATTGTGCGCCACCCTATTTTTGCCCACAACTGTCTCATTTACAGAGTCCCCTTCTCTTTTTATTGTATTTTTCAGCTTTTTTATTTTGTATGGAATTATTTTGTTCTACTTTTTTTTCTTATTTTATTAAATTTTTATTTTATTTAGTGAAGTGGATTAAATAGAGCAATATGACTATTGAAGATTTATTAATGGTTTGGGTACATTTTTAATATTGGCTTAGTTTGAAAAGTGTTTTTCAAAAAAGGTATGTTTGGTGAGAAGTTTGAGTTTGACTAATTAATTCTAAAACATTTTTGAACAATAATTGATATTTTGGTAAAAAATTTAAAACATGTTAAGTATATTGTTTTCCAAACAAATATTTTTTGAAAGGGAAAACAGTAAGTAACCAAACTCAATTATGGAAAAAAAGATCTTGCAAGGAAGCATATTTTTCTTTTAACGAGTTTCACCTTACGTAAATTTGAATTAATTGAAGTCATAATATAAGTACAAATACACACTTGGAAAAAAAATTAAACATGAAAAATTTATGTTTTATTTAATCGAAGATTTCAATTCTAAATTTTAAATAGTATTTGAAATCATTTCAACGAATTGTTAGTTGATTTGATTGATTGTTATTTTAATTTCAAACTTGAACTAATAGATTTTAGTGTTTTTTATTTTAAAAATACTATTTCATTTTTTTCGTTCATAAAATTTTAACTTACTGTACGATTATAACTTAATTTTCAAATATTATTTTTATCAAATTTCAATTAAAAGCATATCCAAATATTTACTTATAAAATCTTAAATTTTTATTTATATTTTTTATTACTACACATTGGATTAGGTTTGGTTTCCATGGTGTAGCAGTTAATTTCAGAATTAATTACGTATACCCCATGCTAACTGTTATTAGCATTTAATTATGCGTGCTTTAATTGGGTTGCATGCTAACAGTTATTCTTATTTACTGTTAATAACGACGTTAAATAGTTTATTTGTTTGGTCTTAAACGTGGTATGTTTCATAAATACAATGACAACATTTATTCTTACTACATATTTTTTTAAAAATATTCATGACTAGTACTACCATTGTTTCGACTTGTAATGTTTGTCAATTTTTAGAAACTATCTTGTTTGGTTCAAGTACTATTAGATTCTTTTTTTGTTTGAAAAAAAAAAAGAAAACAAATTAAAATGCGCTCCTCCGTAACTCCGTTTATGAATAGTTGTTGATTATATTGTTTTAGAATATCTAACAATACTTCTCAATTGTATTATTTTGGTACGTTGAACAATACTTGTCCATTTTATGAAATCAATGATTAATTTTACAATTCGTTCCTAATTTACCCTTGTTGTTAATTATAGTCATTTCTCCATTGCGTCTTTTTTTTCAAGACATTGATTTTACTAATTATATTGAAAGAGTAATATAGTAAATTACCCTTCTATTTATAGTTTATTAAATAGTGTGCAAAGTCTATAATAAACAAGTATTGTTGCCTGATGGATAGAAAAAATACGTACTACTCTATTCGTTTCATATTGATTATCACATTTTTATTTCATGCGTTCTTTAGAAATTTATAAACTATCATTAAATCTTTTTATAAATAATCATTAAAAAATAAGAATAAGTGGTCAATATCAAAGTTAATTGACAATTTTTAGTAATATTGATAATTAAATATGGAAGAGAGGGAGTATTTCATAAACCAAATTTAACCCTTAAGGCAAATTTTCACCAAATGCATATTTAAGGCAACTAGATATTATAAGATTTATTTTTATAATATCTTAAAACGCATATTTCTAAAAATAATTCAGAATAGAAGGAAAATACAAACTAATAAGTGATTAGATATTAATACAGAAGAGGGTTTAATATAGTTAATTGAGATAAAATATTACTGAATTAATTAGTTGAGGTTTCACGCTAAATTTTAAGATGTTATTATCTAAAACATTTCACCTTAAATGACTAGTAATTGTAAGAGCTTTCCTACATAAAATGTATACGATATTAAGGAGTGACAAAATTAATCTAAATTCATCCTATGTTATTTATGAATTTAATCATGATCTAGTTATTGAGTTGATCTAATGAATTGAATTCAAAATGACTGATCAACAAATCGAATAAAAGTACTACAATCTGGCAAATAAAAGAAATGTAATGCGCGCATATAAATCAATTTTTCTCAAAAATAATATGTCTGTATGTATTTAATTCATTATTTTTAATTATGTCCTATTGATTTTAGAGAAGAAAAAAAAAACTAAAGAACATTATGACTCTAAAGCTCAGCAAAATCATGTTGCTTAAGGGATGAAAACTTCACATGAACCTACCATGATCTAGTCTTGGCATTTAGCAATTGTTATGATTATTGTTTTAAAAGAGAGGGGTCATGTGTTATGTTGAGCGGATGGGGTTATGATTCGTTATTTGAGTAATTTAGATAAATTTTATTAGTTTAGCATATAAGTATCTTTCTATTCTTCGTTTTTCATTATTATGAAACTTAGCATGATAAAACTTTGTTTTAAACATATTATATCCAAGTGAATTCATATATATCTAATTTTCTATCTCGCTCGATGCACTCTTAGTATTAGTGTCCTAGATACATGTATCTAGTGTGATTCATATGTATATGGATTAGATTGACTATTTCGTTTGTTTCCCTTTTATCTCGCTCGCTCGCCTCTCTTCTTATTTTAGTGGGTTTATTAGAAAAAATGAAAGGAAGTATAAATTAAAGAAAAATATGGTTTATAGACATAAAAAATCGCTTCTCTTAAAGAGATATTGTTCATACGCATATCGGGGAAAATACAAGTAACTCCCTCCAGGCCAGAATACAACAAAATTGTTGTATTTACCTGCAGATTTTTCTTAAGCTACTTTTACATAATTCTTGTATTTATAGAACTTAAAAGATGATTTTTCATAATAATTATGTTTTTTTATTAACTGATGACTTTTCGTAATAGTCACTTCTTTCATTAATTGATGACTTTTCATAGTAATTGTGCTATTTCATGAACAATGACTTTTCATATTACTCATTTTTCTTTCATAAAGAAATATATTTGTTCAATTTAAAATCTTTATATATTAGCACAAAATATTCAATAATATTAGAATAAAAATACATGTATCAAAATGTATCTAACTTGAAATTTAATATAAAATTATTAATAATTTATGGACAATGTATAATAATTCTAATTGTGCAGTACTTTTATCTTAATTCATTTTGATTCAAGCAAATTCCAAACTAACTAATTGAGTGACTTAATTACTAATTTGATCCACCTAAATTTAATTCAATACACACCCTTATAATATTGGTGTTACATTTATCACGATGAATAGTGTAACAAAAATCAACAACTATGGTAAATTAGGTGATATTCCATCTTATTCTATTTCTCATGTGGAATAAATTAATCCATACATTATCATTTTAACGTATGAATTACCAACAAACTTTTGACGACACGATAAATGTGATACACATATTTTAAATTAATGATATATTTATCACAAATTTATATGATACACATATTTTAAATTAATAATATTTATATAATAAACTTGTAATATTTGTTGTACCAAATTTTATAGATGCAGACAAACTCATACCAATTCAAAGAAACGATTATATTTCTTGAAAATCTGGGATAACTTGAGCCATTTATTTTGGATTTTATTGTTGGCCAGTTCTTTAATTATGAAACTGCAACATGTCATTTTTAAATGAAATTTAGTAGCGTGAGTAATTTAAGTAAATGGAAAAAAAAAATTGTTATTGAAAACGATATAGATAATAACTAGGTAGTTGCGAATTGATTATATAATTATTATTTTTTCTTTTTACGAGTTCAAATAGATTGTTTTAAACACTGAAAGAGACTTATAATATATTTCATGATTTATTTTTATTCTTCGACTTAAATTGCAAATTACACCATAAATAGATTTTATTTATTTAATCTAATAATTTGTATTTTGAGAGTTCTATTAATCTGAATTTATTGAAAAAAATACTGTACCGGTGAAACATTTTCTTTCAAATTCAACAACAACAAAAAATCTCTTGGAGCGTTCAAGTGGTACGAGGCTAATTATTGATTATATTTTAAAAGAAATTCTTTTTTATAATATGCTATAAGAAAATTACAAAATTGAACCCTTATATTTCATAATATGTTGAAAGTAGTACCTTAAATATCACTTTAACAGTTTTAATTCTCCAACTTTAGCAAACATGAATATTTTTGGTCTTCGTTGTCAGATATTTATCCCTCCATCAAATCATAATTGTTCACTATTAACTTGACACACTTTTTACGAAATAATAAACTTAGGTATAATATTATTACTTTATTCTCCAACTTTATTAAATTTAACGATTTAAGAAATGTATTAGATGATCAATAGTAATTAATAATAAGAATAAAATAGACATAAAAATTAAATTATCTCTTGATTTATTAAATTAAACAAATATTATCAAATAACTATTTTTAATATATTAAACAATTATTATTTGACGAGAGAGTATAAAATCTAATTGTTAAATTTAATTGAAGCTATGAAAACATAATAGTAATGGGGTACTTATATTTGGAGGTATGATTTTTGCTCTATTTTTTAAGTTCGTGAAATTTGTTCATTCCGTTCATTATTAATTGTCATACTATTACTATTTTTATTCTCTATAGTATTTTACTATTATTATTCTTTTAATATTTGTTAAGGCTCTAATCAAACAGAGGGGGTGGAAAATACAAAAAAAAAAATAAAAAATAAGAGGAAGTCAACGGGGTCAATTTTATTATTTTTCAAGTCAAAGCACACAAATTGACTTGGACGTAAAAAAAAAAAATTCCGTAGGATCAATTTGACCATTATTTTCATCTAGAAAATTATATAAATCAAGCTTTGAGACAAATTATTTTATTTTTCAGTTTATTTAGTGTTATGTTAAAAAATATCATCATCATTAACAAGAAATGTGGTAGAATGATGAGTATTGTTAGGTCCAAAAATAAATAAGTGTAAATGCGAAATATAACAAAACAAACCTCAAAAGACCACGAGTAAGAAGACAACGAGAAATATATTAAAAGACACAAAGATTTAACGTGGTTCGGTCAATCAACTTACGTAAGGAGATGAGCAATCCACTATAAATAGAGTACAAAATACAGAAGGAAACAACTTCAACCAATTCACTCGGAATACATTGGAGGTTCACACAAGTGATACGTATCAAGCTTGTGACCCATAAATTCTCCCCCTAACCAAACTCTCAAAGCCCTTAAGACTACATTGTGAATGCTATTAAGTTATAAGGAATATTCTTCAATTTATAGAGTTCTAAAATTTTTCCTAACAGAAAAAGGATTAGTCAATCCAAAACTTTTTTTTAAAAGGAAAACCTATTTATGGTAAGAAATTTAGGACAAATAAAACCCAACAAGTATTTCTTCGTCATTAACAAGAAGTCTCGGGTTTGAATCATCTTTTATACGGAGTCGACTTTATTAAACAACACTTTATCATCTATATAGGATTTTCTAACAAATTCAAGTTTAACCGAACTCTAACATGAATACCGAACATTTAATTTGAAAACAAAAAAATTAATTATTCAGCCGTTAAGATATGATATTCTTAATTCATGAAAATGAAAAATAACAAATTATATATTTCTAAAATATGTAAATAAATAATGTGTTTGAAGATTTAATGAACTCATTCAGTTAAACTCTTTTTTATATAGTTTGAGATGATAACATCCGTTATTATTAACATATAAACAAATTAGATCAATATTATTTTTTTTTTAAATTGACGAGTATAGGGTGCAGAAACTTTCAAATTTTATTTAATAGAAGCTCAATAATATAAGCAAAAAGAATATCGAATTATGTGTAATTAAATAATGAGAATAAAAACCGACCAAAAAAAAATGATGAGAATATTGACAACTTATGCCAATCAACAAGTGGTGGAAAGAAGAAGTAAAAGGAAAAAAAAATAAAAAAATCATAGAAGCCATGGAATATTTCCAACCCATATTATCTATAACTGTTTTATTATAATTTTTATTTTTTATTTTTAAAAATTAATTGTCTCATGGAAATGTTTTTCTTTTTGTGATTAACAACTAGAAGCTTTTTAGTAATAATTTTAGTTGTCAGAGAATATATGTTTTAAATTTAAAAATATTTTAATGTTAGAAATTTGAAAGTAAGGATTCAATGTGAATTTTCTCAATTTTTATGTCATTTTGTTTATTTATATAATAAAAATAAAATTCAAATTAATTTTATTCTTTAGTTACATATTTAGAGTTTGATATTTATTTTTTGGCTTGATAAATATAAATTTGTATTGATAACATGCGATTGATTTTCAATGCTTGATTAGGGTCGTTTAATACAAAGATTAATAACGTAAGAACTAGTAATACAACTATTAATAATGTATAGATTAATAAGAGTTTATTTTTTATTAAGTGTTTGGTTTATGATTCTACACAATCTATTGTTTGAATTAAAACTCTACAAAAAATCTATTGTCAGTCATATCTTATGTAATTCAGTTAAGATATGAATATTATTATTTTTTTCTTTTGGCTTCTAACTAGTTAGGAGAAGAACAATTTGATTGTTATGCTTTTTATTTTTCCACTTGAATTATTTGAGATAAATAATTATCATCTTAATAAATTGATCGAATATAAAACATTAATCTTCAATTTTAAAAAGATAGACCCTCTACTTTTACAATCGAAAAAATGGTGAACAATAGTAAAATTGAATAAATCATTTATATTTACACATAAAATTGCAATTGTAGTTTTAATATGCATGCAATTTTATAATCATTCAAAATGCAAATAATTAGAAAATTAAATATAGATAAATAAATAAGACATTCAATTAAGATCACGAACTTCGTGTGGTCATTATTTACCTTTTTAATCAGTAAAATGTTAAACAACTCAAATTACAAATATTGTATTGATTTTAAGTTGATTTAGCAATAAACAATTGTCTCTAAATAATAAACTTTGTAAACTAATTTATTTTTAAATAAATTTACTATACAAATATCAAACATAAAATCAAAAAAATATACAAAATGATTTTAAGGATTGTTTAGCGATTATTTTTATCATTACATATATAAATTTCATAATTGACTTGACATGTTAATAAAAAACAATAAATAATATGGATAATTTTATTAAATCAACCTTATCAAATAGAAGTCATATAAACATTGAAAAATAAATAATTTTTAATAGAAAAAGTAAATTAGACACAAAATGATAACTTATTCATTAATTATATAAATTGAACAAATATTACTGAACATTTCAAAATAGTATAAAGAATAAGTAAAAATGAACGAATGGAGTATATATTACTTATACCATGTAGAATGTATTAGCTACATAAGACTCAATAATTTCTAACAAATTATAGTACTTAATGAAATGATTTATAGCCAAATAAACTTATATTATTCATTTTAAATCACAAATTTTAAAATAGCAAAATGTAAAATCTGTACCAAATTAAATTACCTAACATAAAATAAATAAAATAAATATTTTAAAATTAAATTATTATTTAATATAAAAATATATTATTCTTCTTGTAACGATTAAAAATATTTCATTCAATATTTACTAGTACTTGCAATTTGTGAAGAATCAAATTGCCTACATTGGTTGTGTAATAAACCGACAACTTGCAGCCAAATCCAGCATTTGGTCTTTATACCTTCTGAATCATTTAAAAACAAAAAAAAAAACTTTTTCTGACATGGTTAGGTTTTGCCTTTTATTTCCAATTATTATCAGTTTTGATTTACTTCCCATCACTTAATAGGATATAAAATTAAATTAATTATTATTTTATCCTTACGTTTCATGAAGTTTAATATATAAATTCAAAAAATTGTTATATTTATCAAGTTGTCTTTCTTGAATTTATTTTAGTGTTTAACTTCTAATTAATATTTTTAACAACAAAGTATTAAAAGTGAGACTCAAAAAAAGATAAAATCACTATAATATCATCAAATAGCTACTTTATTTATTTGCTTTTAATTATTATATTATATTTTTTAGAGTTAAATTATAAAAATTTTAACTAATATTCATCATATATTTTTTAGGGCAACTTTCACATATAGTAAACAAAAAATCTAATTTATATGTTATAGTAAACTTTGCATAATTGCGCTCGATAGCAAACATAAAACTATATAATTCGCTATACATATACAATTGTATAATTCGCTGGCCTATTTCGCTGCAATTGTATAATTTGCTTTGCATACAGTTAAATCGAATTAAAATGTATGTCTATTGCATAATTATGAGTGTATAACAAGAAAATATATGTTTTTATCGCTTTATACAAAAACAGAAACACAATATATACACTTCTGTTGTATAAAGTTAGATAAAATTGTATTTCACTGCAATTGTATAATTCACAATTGTATAATTCGTTGGCCTTTTTGTCTGCAATATTTGAAGTAAAATGTTTGTAAATTGTATAATTAAGTGTATAACACGAAGATATATATTTTTGCATATGTATATACAAATTTCTCTGGCTTTATACAAAACAGAAACAGAATTATACACTTCTGTGTATAAAGCGAGAGAGGCGAGCGAGAATGGAGAGTGGCGAGCGAGATTTTTGGGAGAGAGACGCTGTCAAATTTTAGCTAACTTTTGCTATGGAGTACAATTAAATCAAACTCTAGCTATTCCATTTATTTTAGGTTATTAGTTTGCTATTATATACAATTTTCCCTATTTTTTTATCATATTAATATGTAAAAAATCGCAATGTATTATACTTTTTTTATAATTATTTAAGATTCAATAATTTTATTTAAAATATCAAATTAATGTAATTAACTTAACTTAAAAAATTAATTAAATTAATTTTTAAAAAATGCAATATCAAATTAAAAGTGGATGGGTAGAATCAAATTTAAAAAATGACGTTTCTTGAGAAATCCAATGCAAAAGAATAAAAATAACACGTCAATAAAGCAAAGAGATAGAATACTGGATTGTTATTATTTTTGTTTATAATATATTACCAAATATTTATTTTGATATCTCAATTAATTTATGTATATTGAGTTATTATTATTTTTATTTATAATCTTTTACCAAATATTTATCTTGATGCCTGAATTAATTTATTTAAATTACGTTGCACAAGATCATTATTATGTAAGCCAACTACATCGAAAACACTTATGTGCCACGATTTACGGTTCACTTTAATTTGGGTTAATGAAATATTAATGCTTAGTTAGGTCGAACAAACCTAGCTAGCTTTATCTTACCATAAAAAAAGATGATTTTATCTTTTTTTCCTTTAAAATAATCAACTTTTGTCAGTAACTTTTCATCACGTATAGTCCACAATGTAATGCACACACGATATTAATATTCATGCTAATGATATTATAAGTGAAAAAAGTCTAAAAATATTTTAATTTTATTTAAAAATGTCTTTGCGATACTAATTTTATAGCAGATTTTTTATTTATGCACTTTATAATAATGTATTTTAAAGATATATATATATATATATTTACGTGAATTCATTACTATTTATAATTATGCAATATTTATGATGTCTACGTAGACACATATATACCTTTAAAATATACTATCAAATAGAGTAGGGGTAAAGGATTATTTCCAAAGTTCGATATTGTTACAGCAATTTCAGCTAAAATTAAGATATATTTTTTAAAAAATTCCTATTTTATACTACAAAATGCAAAAAATCATTGCGCGTTTAAAAGTTAATTTTTGAATCAAAATCTTAAAAGAAATGTGACGATAAAAGCTACAATATCCTACAAGAAGATATTTTATCAAAAATGAAAAAAATACGTATCATCTCATGACAAGTTCGTTTTTTATTAAAAATTAATTATTGGAGTAAAGTGTTTTTGTTTTTAATGGTTATACTTTTTGATTGCTTAGTGAAGTGAAATCGACTTTTTAATGGAAAAGATAGTCGATAGGATTAAGATAAGTAGTGGGGTTTATAATTATTAATCAAATGGACTAATCCCAGAGTTAAAGCCTAATTTGGCTGTGTCTGATCTTTGACGTAAAAGACAAAGATGGTTAATTACAAAGTCAAAAAAGCAAGTTTGTCTTGTTTCCATTTTACCATACACAAAATGCCATTATTACTGATATAATAATGAGTCTTATTGATTAAAGATTGTACATCCGATATATATAGAGAAAACATGAATAAATAATTACACATGAGTCACATAATTTGTGCTAATTATAGTTACTCCTATTATCCCCCCTCAAGCTGATCCACGGATACGAGGGGAAGCTTGGTAGCGAGGTAATGAAACGCAGCCGGTGGAAGAGGTTTGGTAAGTAAGTCTGCAAGTTGTTCGGAAGAAGGAACATGATGTGTGCTCATAGTACCAGCCATGACCTGTTCACGAACAAAGTGGCAGTCAGACCCAACATGCTTCATACGATCATGAAGGACTGGATTCTTTGTAACACAAATGGTGGACTCGTTGTCACAATAAATCTTTGGCCGAAAGGGAGGAAGACCAAGTGCATCCGTAATGTGATGAAGCCACATGGCTTCAGCAACTCCAGCCGCCATAGCTCGGTATTCGGCTTCAGTGGAAGAGCGAGATACCCGTGTTTGCTTTTTGGTGCACCAAGAGATTAAATTTGGTCCAAGAAACAGTAGGTACCCGGTGGTGGAGCGACGATCATCCTTGTCATTCGCCCAATCAGAGTCGGAGTAGACGGAGAGCTCTAGATTCCCTTTAGTAAAAAGAAGTCCACGACGTAAGCTGCCCTTTAGGTAACGAAGAATCCGTTTTAATGCCTGAAAATTTTGTTCAGTTGGAGCGTGCATGGATTGAGAGACACGGTTGACAGCATATTGAATGTCTGGACGAGTAACAGCTAGATAGTGGAGACCACCCACTATGCTTCGATAGAGGGTCGGATTGTCGAATAGACGACTGTCGGAGGTGGATGGTGGACGGACAGCCATTGGAGTGGGTGCAGTTTTAGATTCAGCCATTCCTGCCCGAGTGAGAAGCTCCTCAGTGTATTTTGACTGATGAAGTAGGAGACTGGAGGAGGTGCGAAGTACTTCAATGCCAAGAAAGTAATGTAGAGGGCCAAGATCTTTCAGCTGAAAATTTTGATGCATGGATTTAGTGATGGTGGAGATAAGAGCAGATGAGCTGCCGGTAATCACAATATCATCAACGTAGAGAAGAATTATGACTAGGCCATGAGGATGCCGGAGAGTGAATAAACTTGTGTCATGAGTGCACGTTCGGAAGCCAATATCCTGCAGAAAAGAAGAGAAGCGATTATACCAAGCACGGGGGGCCTGCTTGAGGCCATAGAGGGACTTTTTGAGCTTGCAGACAAGATGTGGATGGCGAGAATCAACATAGCCAGGCGGCTGATCCATATAAATGTCCTCGTCGAGTGTGCCATGGAGAAAAGCATTGCTCACATCGAGCTGGTGTAAGGGCCAGTCATTATGAAGAGCGAGAGACAAGACTAGACGGATAGTCTGCTGCTTGACGACTGGGCTGAAAGTTTCTTTATAGTCAATGCCATACTCTTGATGATAACCCTTCGCAACTAGTCGAGCTTTGTAACGAGAGATGGATCCATCGGCATTACGTTTGATGCGGTACACCCACTTGCAACCAATTGGTTTTCGATGTCTGGGTGCTGGCACCAATTCCCAAGTATGCTGATTAATAAGAGACCTGTATTCATCATCCATAGCCTGACACCAAAGGGGGTTGGTAGATGCTTGTTTGTAGGTAGTAGGTTCAGAGGGAGCAAGTGAAGTGGTGGTGTAGACTTTGGGCTTGAAAATGCCGGATTTGGAACGGGTTTGCATGTGATGTAAAGGGGTTAGGAGTGGAGGAGGTGTTGTTTCGGCTGGTGGAGATTGTTGCTGAGGAGGAGGTGTTGTTTCGGCTGGTGGAGATTGTTGGTGAGGAGGGTTGAAAGTTGGTGGGATGGGTGGATTGGGGGTGGTGGGTGATCCAGATGGGATGAGAGGGTTGGGATTGGGTGGTGTGTGTATGATGGATGGGGTAATGGATGCCGGTACAAGGCCATGTGAGCTCGGTGGAAAGATTGGAATAAGACCAAGTGGGTTGGACGTGGCATTGACGGAGCTTAACCGGGGATAGGGAAAATCCTCCTCGATAAAACGAACATGACGAGAGACATATGTTTTTTGAGAGATGGGTTCAAAACATTTGTATCCTTTTATGGTGGGATGGTAGCCTAGAAAGATGCATGGGGTAGACCGGGGTTGAAGTTTGTGTTGAGTGTGAGGGCGTAGCCAAGGATAGGCAAGACAACCAAATGGTCGAAGATGAGTGTAATCTGGAAGGTGTGTGTATAGACATTCATAGGGAGAGGTGTTAGAGAGGGAGGATGTGGGCATGCGGTTGATGAGATAGTTGGCAGTGGCCAACGCCTCAACCCAGAAAGGTGCAGGGAGATGAGACTCATGAAGAAGAGTGACGACGGTTTCAATGAGGTGACGGTGTTTGCGTTCGGCAACACCATTTTGTTCAGGAGTATAGGGGCAAGATGTGTGATGAACAATGCCAAGAGATTGGAGAAAAGAGCCAAAGGCATTGTTTAAAAATTCTTTTCCATTGTCACTGCGAAAGATTTTGATGTTGGAGTTGAATTGGGTTTTGACCATGCGTTCAAAATTTACAAAAACCGAATATGCTTCAGATTTGCGTTTTAAGGGATAAAGCCATGTAAATTTACTATAATCATCAACAAAACATATATAGTAACGAAAACCATTAAAGGAGGAGATGGAGGTTGGACCCCAAACATCAGAGTGTATTAATTCAAATGGCGCTGTGGCCTTAGTATTAGATAAGATAAACGGTAAACGACTCGATTTGGCTACAGAACATGACTCACAATGGTCCTTAGTGGAAAAAGAAAAACCTAAGACAGACAAAATGGACTTAGTGACTGCGGCACATGGATGACCAAGTCGGCGGTGCCAGGTTGAAGAACGAATGGCTTGATTAGCAACTGATGAAGATGAGATTGACGCAGATAGCTTGGAAGGAAGAGTGTATAGACCTTGCTCACAACGGCCCTTGTACCGGATCTGTTTGGTTAAATTGTCCATGATCTGAAAATTATGGGCATTGAAAAGAAGAGTGCAATTATTTTCTTTGGTAAACAGATAGACAGACAGAAGATTAGATGTGAGGGATGGGACGTGATGTAACGTGGATAATGAGAAAGTACCTGTGGGAGTGTATACAAAGCCAGAACCTGTATTGGAGATGGGTAAAGATTGTCCATTACCTACAGTGATTGTGTCGGCGCCGGAATATGAAGTGGGATTATGGAGTTGAGAGTAATCAGGCGTCACGTGAGAATTTGCACCAGTATCCAGATACCAATCACTTGAAGAGTTGCTTGTAGATGCATGCATCGCACGAGTGCCGCCGTTTGCTGCAGGAGCAGATTGCTCATCATAGCGGTACCAACATACGCGAGCCACATGGCCTCGCTTTTCACAGATTTGGCACACGGGGAGGTCACGATTGGAGGATGGAGTGCTGCCTCCACCGCGTCGATTTTCCAGGTCTGGTCTGCTGCGGCCAAAACTGCCGCTGTGGACGAAGGGCTGCTGGCGTCCTCTGCCGCCGCCACGCTGTGCGCCGCGTCTGCCTGGACGGCCGCCACCACGCTGTCCAGCCGCGTAAAGGGCAGTGTGGATTGGCTGAGCTGTCGAGTCGGCGAGGGCCAATTTGGATTCCATGGCAAGGTTTAATTCTTCTGCATTCAACCAGCCCGAAATTTGATTTAGTGTGAGAGGGCCATCGTGATATCGGATATGCTGTTTTAAAGAGGAAAATTCAGCAGGCAGGCCCCGAACAACAGCATTGATGACATCTCGTTCAGGAACAACTTCATTAAGGGCATCAAGATCAGAGATAATTGAGGCTGCTTCATCCAAATATTGGACCATGGTGCGAGTGCCCTTGCGAAGGGTGTGAAGACGATCACGCAACTGAAAAACATGGGCTGTAGATAGAGAATTAAAACGGGTAGCAAGAGCATTCCAAAGAGCCCCAGAAGTAGCAAAACCACGAGCGTACTTCTGAATTTGCGGGCTAATCACAGCGAGAAGACATGCATGAATTTGAGTATCGATAAGGGACCACGACATATGGTCGGGATTTGGTGCTGTCGAGGTTTTACCATCTTTGTCCGTGACGGTTACATTGACTGGCGGTACTATGCCGGTGCCGTCGACCCAACCAAGAAGAAGATGTGCGGAGAGCGCCATCTTGACGCTATTCAACCAGGCTGGATAATTATGATCGATTAATTTTTCTGGGATGAGATTGTGAAGATTGCGAAGGAACAATTTCACACCTGAGGGAAGGGTGGCAAGGGGATCGGCTGCCATTGTTGATGAAGAGAGGCAGCCGAAATTTTTTTTTTTTTGTTGCTGTTGATCGGCGGCAGCAGCAGCAAGGAAGAAGAAGGTTAGGGTTTTTTTTTTTTTTTTTTTTTTTTAGGTTTTGGAAGAGTTTAACCTTAGCTTTGATACCATGATATAATAATGAGTCTTATTGATTAAAGATTGTACATCCGATATATATAGAGAAAACATGAATAAATAATTACACATGAGTCACATAATTTGTGCTAATTATAGTTACTCCTATTAATTACATTGTCTAAGTACACTTATGTTACCACTAATTTTTCAATTTTACTTGTAATCAAATTGATTACCGACCATATCATTTCAATTTGAAGCCTTTAGTACAGACAATAACCCAACATGGCTACAATTATATCAAAATTTCAAAAGGTAGGGTCACTTTGTAGTTCTAACTACAATTTATTCTATTTTATTTTCGGTTTGATGTCTGATTTTTACATTGGAGTCGGGCTATTCTAGATTCGTGTCGCAAGGGATTCTATGAAAATGCTACTTACCAAGGATTTTTCCATATCAATGATTCAAATATGAGATCTTCGGTCTCTAAATAAGGAAAAATCAATCTACTATACTTAGGGGTGTCGGTTCGATTCATCGATTTTTGATTTATCGATTTTGATCCTTAATGATTCGATTTTTAATTTAACCAATAAGAAAATATTTAAAACATAAATATATGACTTCTCTATTAAATTTGATGTGATAACACAATGATGTAATGAAAAACTATACTAGTGTAACACAAAAAGAAATTGAGAGGAATAATATTTTTAGATTTGACGTTTTGTATAATGTGAAGTTATGAACTAAAAGTCACTTTAAAGTATGAATTGAAGGCAAAGGATAAAGATATTAACTAGTAAGGTGTTGAGATTAATATAAACTGTAGTAATATTTATGTACAAGTAAATGTGGTAAATTATTAGTATTAATGAGTTATCAACTTACTCAATAATCTAATATTAAAAAATAAAACCGAATCGATAACCCGTTAATTTTTTTTTTTATAAAACCATTAAAAATCGCTAATTTATTTGCCCAATAATAATAAATTAACCAATAATACTTTTTTCAATATAACTAATTAATTCGATTCGATTTTTTTATATCCTAATTATATCACATCCTTCAATGATAACTCCCAATAATTAGTAGTACTAGTATGCTAATTAATGTAAAGACTTTTGATTTTATGGAAAATGACCATTTCCAATAGTATTAGTAGCCGACATGTCCTTCGTTAACAATTTAGATAACATCACATATGTTTTTATCGTTCAAATATTAACAAAAGGCTTGTATGCTTAATTTCATAATCGGATATATTTGACTTTTTTTCTCTTATAAATCATCGAATTAGATTAACTGGTCAGGGCTTCAAAAAAATTTAAAACATATTCTAATTAAAATGATATATAGAAAGATATCTATTTAATTTCAGATAGTTTAAAAGCATATTTAAACTCATTTCTTATGTGATCTTTTTTTTTGCTTAATTAGTTTCTCTCTAGTTTAATTCATACGAAGATTTGGTACTTCAACGACACTAACTTAATTTTTTTGATGATATTTTATGCATTAAATTGTATTTTTTTTAAAATATAAAATAAGTTATTGTAGCACACTTTCCTCGCATCTTTTATATGCTTTTGTTTCATTTTTTTGAAAAAAAAATAGAAAGTATCTCCCTCGAAATTTTAAAGACACATCTTAATTAAATTAAGGTTCTATTACCTCTCCCCCCTCCTCCCCTGAATTTATTTATTTTGTAATTTTATATATTTTTTGTCTTACGTGTCATATTCCGTGACTTTACGCAATTAAGGTGCGTAGGAGATATTTAGATGTCAGTTAATCCAAAAAGTGCACAAAATTACAAAAAAATAAATTCGAGAAAATAATAGGATCTTAGTTTAATTAAGTTGTGTTTCTAAACTTTGATCATATTCCAGGAGTACTTATGCATTTTCTCTATTTTTTTAAAAAATTATCTTTGTTTTTATTCGTATGAGGATTTTGTATTTTAAATATTTTACGATATCTCATATATTTCACAACTTTTTATGACTTTTATATATTTATTATAGAGTACTTTCGTTTCCTCTTGAATAATCTTATTTTTAATAAATTTTATGTAGTAAAAATTTGAATTAGTTTTCATAAAATATTTACGAGACATTGTATTTAGATGTTGTCACTTAAGTTGTACCTATTTTTATTAATATAAAAATTGATAAGTTTTATGCCCACTTTTGACAAGCTTACAAATCTACTCCTTTGGCGACGTCACTGTCGTTTATAAAATCAAATCTCAAAAAAATAAATAAAAAATCATTTATAATTAAATCAAAGACGTAAAGTTCATATTTATATCTAAATAAATAAATAAATCATATAGCTAAAATAAATGTTGCGTGCACTATTCACATTTGGTGAAAAAACAAATAGTAAAGATTATAGAGATAGAAAATCAACTTACACAAAGCCCTTTTTTAAAAATAAATTATAAAAAAAAAATTAATTGTTTTAGTTAGTTTGTTGAATTTCGATCATATGTATATGAAGCTGGGAAAATATATGATTTTATCTCTAAGTCAAAATGTTTGAAGTTTGATTTTGCCAAATACATAATTAATTCAGTAAAAAATTGTCTCTAAGTTAGACCTTCTCAAAATCACAATAACTTAAAAAAAAAATTATTTGAATTTGAATTTAGCGCAAGCAATATTAAACTTCAAACAAAAATGTTGATGCTCGATCAAAGTCATACTTTAGACATACGTTGAATTCAAACGCAAATCTTCAACTTCAGTTGCATACGTCTTATATTGTGTTCTAAACAGATAAACTTATAAAAATTTAAACGTTAAATATAATTTAAACGACAATCATAAAACCAGGTATTTATGCATCTACCCATATTAGCTGGGATCCTAATTTGGGAATACCAGGTGGAATTTTTTTTTTTATAAAAAAAATAAGTATCTTCTTTGTTCCTATTTAGGTAACACAGTTCTCTTATTATTTTATCTAAAAATTATTTATTTTTAAAGTTCTCAATTTGATCGAAACGCGAGAAGTGTTTTATACCATAAATTTCGAAACTCTTAATCTTCATTTTATATCAAGTAAAATATTATAAACGAAAGTAAAAATTGTTTCTTATACAATTAATCAAACATTATATGATTTTATATATTGGATATGATACTAAAATTAGTTTACATACTACAATCAAGCATGATATGCCAACAAATATAATTAGTTATTTATAGGAAAACACTCCAAGAAGCAAAGTGTTTGGGTACAAATTATAAGTCTTGTCCATCTTAATATGTCTCCTACAAAATAATTACATTTCATGTTCTAAACACGTGTTTCCAACTAGTAGAATCCTAGGTTAGGTGCATTATTCAATTATTGTCCAACAAATATGTTCTTAATTAATCATACATTAAAAAAAAAATTAAAAAAAAACTTTACCATCCTCTTTATTCTTGTGTTAATCAGACAAAACACTATTATTACAAAAATATGTCATTTCATACCCCTTCTCTTTATTTTCATCATACATATTCATACTCCACTTTACAGCAATATTATTACTAATGTCCTTGTATTCATTCGCTATAATTATGTTTTATAATCTAACGATTAGTCTGTTTGATCAATCTTTTTTTAGATAAAAAGTATTAGTTTAATGCTTAAATAATTTTTTTGGGGGTAAATAAGTGCTTTTGAAGAAGTGATACTTGTTTGGTAAAGTCAAAGCAGAAGCATAAAAAAAATATTTTTTTCTCAAATTAAAATGTCATTTTCATATATATACATATTTATCAATATATTTTTTTTATCTATAAATTAACATATTTTATAAGTTTAGTTTAATTTCAGTTAAAAAACTTACTTATTTTATGCGAATATATTATTGTTTTATGTATTGTATATTATTTACATATTGTGTTGTAGAATTAGAATAAAGGTAACAATAATATTTTTACGAGATAAAAGAAAATAACAATAAGAAATTTCAGTCTTTCAATAGAAGTTTAATATCGATTGAAAATTTAAACATGTTAAATTTTAATTTATAAAACAAATAAAAAATTATTTTTTTAATGAAAAATATTTAAAATAGTTTCTTTCTAAATAATATTCATATTAGAAGTACATTAATAGATATATTTTACTTTTGTAGTTTGACTCGTAAAAGTATCTTTTTTGAAAATTGATCAAACACATTTTACTTATAAAAAATACTTCTTAAATGAATTAAACAAATACAAAATTGTTATTTTTTTCAAAAGTACTTTTAAAAAAAAAACATTTCATAAAAATATTAAGCGATAAAGATGATAGCAAAATGGATTTATGTTAGTTAATGTACTTTCTCGATCTCAAATTATTTAAATTTTTTTTATAATCAATTTTTTTTTTGATTTTCTCATTTTATGTATCCTTAATAATAATTGTTCTTGAAAATTGCAAGGATCTCAATTATAATGCGTACATAAATCAATTTTTTTAATTAAATATTTTTCCTAAATAATATATAAATAAAAATATAATAAATATTTCGAAACGACGAAATGTATCGTAAGTCGGCAAATACAAAAAACATAGGTAAACTCTCTACATCTATATGTGCTACACAGCAATTAGGGCATTAATTTCCTTTAAATATTATTGGGTTGTAATTAATGAACAGAAAAAAGAAAATAGTTGAGCCATAAATTATGTTTGCCTTGAGAATTCAGATGTTGAATTATTTACACGTGTTGATAACAATTTACGTTCGAATATAATTTAAATTAAATTGATGTGAAGTTGAAATTTATTTAAATATATTATTTAAATCTCTTAATTATTTTTTTCTTTCTTGAATATATGTAAAAATACAATTTAAATATTTATCTCCGTATTGGGATAAAATAGTTCAAATATATCATTACGTTTTGTGCTCATATATATTTGCATAATTTTCTTAAAAAGTCTCACATTATTAAAGATGTTTCTCTATACTTTTTATACAACTTATTTGTCTCGAATATAATTACAAGACTTTATTCATATACTCACCAAACAAATAAATGAGACCAAATATATAGTTGAAAACAGAGAAAAACAAAACTAAAAGGAAGGTGAAGAAACAGAAAGGAGACAGAATCTATGGAATTATCTAACGTGGGGGACCTTAGGAGGTTGTGTTATTAGTTGAGCTAGCTGTAAATACAGAGAAAAACATTACCAGATGAGTTTGGAATGGTAGTGACAGAGCCAGAAATTTTACAAAAAATATTTAAATTCAAAAATAAATCTGCTCTTTTTAAAAAGTGAAAAGAAAAATTGTTACCAAAGAGATACGAACAATAAACTGTGTTTGACTCTCTTAAAGCGCCTAAAATTACTAGGCTAAATATATTGTTGAGTCAAGAGTATTCAAAATATAATTTTTTGTCACTTTATTTATCATTTTACTTGTATATATGGTATAATTATCCGACGAAAAGTGCAATTGGACATCTGATATACAGATAGCTACGCCACTGAGTAGGAAAAATAAATGTACATGAAGTATAGCGAGTCGCAAAAGCAGAGTCAATATTTAAAAATTATTTGTTTAAATAAATATAATTTTGTTATATTAATGTTTTTTTAAAATAAAAATAAATATTTAAATTAAAATTATTTAGTTTGATCGAGTTCGTACCTGACTCTCTAGGTCTGGACCAAGTACAAAGTAGATGGTCTTGAATTGAATAGGGTAGCCTGGTTCTTAAGCAACAAATCATTTTTAACAAAGTCCACGACACTCCAAAGATTTAATGCTTAATAATGTCTATATATTTAATTTATACTATATACTATACTTTTTTTTTTCTCTTTATTCAAGGAGTTGCATGCATATGTTTGCTTTGTTATTCTGAAACAGCACGCAGATTCTTTAAACTGTTTTACCATCCAATTTGTTAAATAATTTGTACTAGTGCTACTGTTGACATATTGGATGATATCATATATAGTTGTATCACAGTGTTTCATACTAGTTGACCTTCACCAGCCACCTCCCAAAATTAAAATGCATTGTTATTATGTACATATGATATTTATACGTATAGAAGCCTGATTAAACGTCAAAAAGTTTTACATGGGAATAAAGTGTTTTCTAACAATAGCGACTTTGTATTCAGAAAGATTCGAATCTAATTAATAACACTCCATTACAACTCTTACTGATAACACTTTACGAGTATTGTATTAAGTCTACATGTTTGGAGAGTTTTTTGTTTTTTTTTGGGGTTTTTTAGTTATGTAAATTCACATGGACTGTTATAAAATGCCAAATTAGGATTGTGAATAAAATTATAAGATCATCGAGAATGACATTATTTGTGTGACCAACGAGGATTGTGGTGGAGTGGTAATTACTCCTTCATCCTTAATCAAGAATTTTCGGATTCGAGCCCCCCTTGAATACGGAGTCACTTTTGTTAGGGAGCAGTTTACCCCAAATATGGGACTTTTCAATGAGAATCCAAATTTAATCGAGCTCTAATATAGATATCGAATATGGAAAAAAAAAGACAATATTTGTGCGAAATGTTTATTAAAAAAAAAAGACCTATTAGTATACAAAAAGAGAGAGATAACTTTCCTATAATTTACAATATTTAGTTGATAGTGTCCTTTATTATCTTTATTTATCCTAGTGTCCTTTATTATCTTTATTTATCCTTCTCAGAGCTTTTGTCTTTTTTATTTTGTTAATGATTCTAATTAAGAGTGTACAAAATCGAATGAAAAATTAAGTTAAATTGTAAATTGAGTCAATTTAAAAGAAATTTGATTGATGGTTTGGTATTGAAAAAAAAATCGATTATATTTGAGTTGGTTTGATTTTAATTTAAAAACCCAACTCGGAACTAAACCAACCCTACATTATATATGTTATTTTAAATTTTATTTTATACATAAAAATATTTACTTTGGTACAATTTTAAAATATTTCTTATACTATTTCATAATTTTATTTTTTAATATATTATTTTAATTTAATACTTAGAATTCGAAATGGTCCAATAAAGATTTTAGTTCATTAGATGTTGATAGTTATAATAAAATTTAAATTAAAATCAAATTAATACTAATGCAAAAAGAAAATCAATTCAATATTAAGAATGACAATAATATTGAATAGTTGTTCTTTAGTTTTACATTGATTTAGATTATTAAAATACATAATTTAATTTTAATTTTTCTTATATTTTTAGTAATGTAACTAATACTTATTAAACTTATTTTAGCATGTTTTATTACTCGTAAATTATGATCATTTCCATTATGACTTTACAATATTTATTTCATATGATGATTTTATTATTATTTTTAATTAAATATTTTGTGTCATCAATACTCATCTCATATTTTGTGTTATTTTTTTTAACAAACACCTTAGATAATTGAATTTTGATTGGACAAAAGAAATATTTGAAGCACAAGTTAATTATATATTTGTATGCAAATTTTATCGAAAAATCCAAGATCTGAAAAAAGTCGAGGTTTTCATTAGTTGGTGTGATTTATAAATTTAAAAGTTCGACACAATGGTTTGGTTGGTATTTGAAAAATCGAACCAATCCGAGATTGAAAACCCGAAAAAAATCAAATTTTATTAGCTTGGTTTGTTTAATATTTTTTTTATAAAAATAATTTAATTTGATATTTTAAAAAACTGAATCAATCCGGTCATATGTACACCCCTAATTCAAACACATAATTTTAAAATTAGAAATAAAAAGTAATGTTTAAGATCAGACTAATCTCTTTCTAATCTATTTGAGAATGAGCATTTGAGCAAAGACAAGAGTGATGTTTTCTAATCTAATACTAATTTCGTCTACTTTTAATTATTATAGTTTTTTTTAAAAGTCAAACGATAATAACTTTAATTAGCATTTTACGATGTATCTTTTCATCATATTGATATATAAAAAATGGAATATATTATACTTTTTGTATATATCTTTTAAATATCTAAATTTTTGTTTAAAATATCAAATATTAATGTAATCTAATTTAACTTTAAAAATTAATTAAATTATCCTTTGAACGGTGAAATACGACAATTAAAAGAGAAATGAAAAGGTACCATTGGAGATAGAAATTTCTTTAAATATTTTTTGCATTTAATTTTTGACACTTCAAAAGAAGAGAGTTAATTTTTGAAAGAATATTTGTAGGTGAGGTTTAAATATGGAAAAATGTTAATGAGCTCACGGACTACGTATGCATGGGGGATATATATATTTATTATATTATACTATATGATTAAATGGCGCCTTAATTTACTGCTTTTATTTTTTAAACCGACCAATTTTCAATCCTTGTCAACGTGTTGCACCTTTTATTAAACATATCATCGTTTCTCTCATTTTTTATTTAATCTTATACTATACTTTATAATATTTTATCTACTACTTATAGAATACTCCGTGCGCTCCATATTATATCATGTTTATACATTCCCCCCTAAAAAATATATTGGGTTTCCAAAATTATATTATTTTTTACTCACTTCGTCTGATATTATTTATCATGGTTTCTATTTTTAGAGTTAAACTATAAAAATTTTGACTAACATTTTAAGATATATTTTTCATCATATTAATATGCAAAAAATTATAATTTATGTATTTTTTATATAGTTTTAGAATATCTATTTTTTTGTTTAAAATATCGAATTAATATGATCTAATTTATCTTTGAAAATTAATTAAATTGACTTTCGATAAGCGTAACATGACAAACAATTCCGGATAAAGAAAATAATGACGTACAACTCACTTATCTAGAATTAAAAAATGTCCTTTTGAAAAATATATGTTCATAATTATGTAAAAGAACTATTTATATTGAACGAAAAATAAAGATGTTTTACTATAAAATTAATTTCACTATTTATATCAGATATGGCTAGAAAATAATTGTCAAATGTCAATTCAAACAAAAGATTCCACAGCCATATCCCTCAACGGGATCTTTAAGCCATGATTAAATTAACGTCGATTTGATACGAAAAAAAATATTTTTTATTTTAAAAAAAATATATTTTTTTAATAAAATTAATTTTTCTTACTGAAAATAGGATAGCAGTTTTATAAGCGATAACTTATGTTAATAGTCATTTTTCTATCTCGACAGTAACCCAACCCCTCCACCTTGTTATCTATATTTCATTTGTTTTACTTTATATTTTGAAATTCAAAAAAAAAAATTGATTTAAGAACCTATGTCACAACATATGTCAAATCACAAAATTTAAAATAAAATTTTGATATATTATATATGTATTGAGTCTATAATCATGATATTTAAAAGATTATGTATATTTAATTTAATATTATAAGACAAAAAAGAGAAAGTTCTATTTTCTTTTAACTCATGCCATTTAAATTAATACACATAAAGGTGAAATAAAGAAAATATTTAGATAATTTCTTTCTTTTCAAAATACCAATATTTAATTTCCATTAGAAAATAATTAAAAGAAGTTTCTTCGTACCAAACGTACCCTTAAAATTATGTTACATTTCCATTATCAAAAGGGTCCCAAATTTATCTTTATCTTGGTCAGTACTGCCGATTTAGTGGACTATCTTTTAATTATATAATGAGAAGTACCTATCTTCAATTTATTTACGTTCAATGTGTTGTTAGATAGGGGTTTGGAAGACGAGAGATATTTATCATTCGATCAATTTTATTTTTGTTATATTATTTGATTGTTGATTTAAATTGACATCTAATTATTTTGAATTGATATTTTATAAAATTTTATTTAGAAGAAGAAACTTTATATTAATAATTTTTTATATTTAAACTTCTAATCTTAAATTTCATAAAAAATAAAAAACTTGTTTAAATATAATTTTGATGTAAAAAATATTTTATATATTCCTTTCAAATGATAAAAATATAAAAAAAAAAAAAATTATTAAATTTATCTGAATCGATAAATTCCCACCTAACTTCGCCCGTCGAACCAAATGTAAAGTGGGGAGAGAAAAGGGGATTGATGGCCACATGATGTGACGGATGCCTTTTGTTCTATTCTCCGACGCTTCTAACAAAGTCATCCACATGTCATACGCACAATCAAATTGTCGACACTCAAATTTTCTTCGTTTTATATTATTTGTCTATGTTATTATAAATATATTTTTAATTATTTTAAATTTATAAAATTAGAATAATTTTTTTCATAAGATTCTTAAAATATATATCATAAAGGTCAAATAGAGTCCCTTTATTAGAGATAATAAATTAGTTGGAAACTTAGAATATCATTTTAAGACTTCATGGTTAAGGATTTTGATATGATATATCTCTTTCATAATTTCTTAATTCAAATTTTTGTGATATTATCATAAGATCAAATATAATTTTCGTGTAAAATTATAAAATTATTACTTAAATTACATGTGAAATCAAAACATATATTTTAGTTTAAAATCATAATGTTAACCAAAAAATATATATTTAGAAATTTCATATCCGATCAACTTAATTAAGACATGTAAAATGAATGAAAAGGAATGTCACTTCGTAACAAAGACCAAGTTTAATTTATGTGGAAATGGATTTCCGAATTAACAGTTTGGTTATGTTACTTTCTTTATTTTAATTTGTTTGTTCATTTACTAGTTTTATTATGTTACTTTTCTATTGAATTTGTTTGTCTTATTTTTTAAAAAAATAATTATTTTTTTTGCAAAAGAAATAAAATTCTGATGATATGTGCTTAATATCATAAAACTAAAAGATATTTTTGTTAAGATCCTTGATCTTCACCATGTGAGAACCTTCAAGATGAGAGAAGAGAAGAGAAGAGAAGAGAAGAGAAGAGAGGAGAGGAAATATAATGTTTTTGTGTATTTCAAACTTGTATTCAACAACCTGTACATACTGTATTTATACACTTCATTAACAACATTTAACAAACTCTAACTACCTTTCTAACAATATAACTAACAAGATACAACTAACTAATTAATGGAAAATATCTCTTTATTTAACATCCTCCCTCAAACTGATGCTTTGAATACATCCTTCAAGCACAGTTTGGTCATTAAGTGTTCATGTTGTTGCCTGCCAAGACTCTTCGTTAATAGATCTGCCTGCTGTTCCTTAGTAGAAACATAATGAGTTTTGATAACACCTTGTATAATCTTGTCTCTCACAAAATGACAATCAATGTCAATGTGCTTAGTTCTTTCATGAAAAATGGGATTTGCTGCGATCTGAATAGCAGCTTTGCTATCACAATAGAGACAGATTGGAACCTCAATACTGATTCCCAGCTCTTTGTACAAACCAATCAACCAAGTTACTTCAGCTACAACAGAAGCCATGCTCCTAAACTCTGCTTCAGCAGAGCTTCTAGCTACTGTTTCTTGTTTCTTTGACTTCCAAGACACTATAGCATTGCCAAACTTCACTAAGTATCCTGTGACAGACCTTCTAGTCTGTAAACAACCACCCCAGTCAGAATCACAATATGCTGCAAATTTTCCAGAGCTATCAGAGGGCATTAGAAGGCCAAGACCTGGAGCATTTTTTATATATTTCACTACTCTTAAGGCAGCATTCATGTGAGATTGTTTGGGATTGTGCATGAATTGACTTAGCACTTGCACTGCATATGCAATGTCAACTCTAGTCATAGTAAGGTATAATAACTTTCCTACTAGTCGTTGATATTGAGTAGGATCAACAAGTAATATATCTTCACTTGTAGAACCTGCTTCCTTAGTTATAAACTCATCATAGTCAACTGATGTAAGTTTCAGATTTGTCTCCAAAGGTGTGTTAACTGGTTTAGTGCCACTCAATCCCAACTCACTAATGAGTTCCAATGCATACTTCCTTTGGCTCATCACTATTCCCTTTTGTGATCTCACAAATTCAATTCCAAGAAAGAACTTCAATTCTCCAAGATCTTTCATTTTGAACTTTAGCTTCAAGTCATTCCTTGTTTGTAGAATTAGATCTGTACTGCTTCCTGTTACCAGCAAATCATCCACATAAACCAACACAACTACCAACTCTCCTTGAACTGTCTTGGTGAATAAGGAATAGTCAAAATGACTTTGTGAGAAGCCAAGTTGTATCAATGCATCAGTGAGTTTCTTGTTCCATTGCCTAGGTGCCTGTTTGAGTCCATAAAGAGACTTATGTAATTTGCAGACAACATGTTTCCCCTCCTGGCTAGCAAAACCAGAGGGAACCTCCAAATACACTTCCTCCACTAAATCCCCTTGAAGAAAAGCATTATGAACATCCATCTGAAAAATAGGCCAATGTTTAGCTGCTGCCACAGCCACAACTGACCTGACAGTGACCATCTTAGCAACTGGAGAGAAGGTCTCAGTGTAATCTAACCCCTCTTGTTGGCTATAACCTTTAGCTACAAGTCGAGCCTTGTACCTTTCCACAGCCCCAGAAGATGTGTACTTAACTTTGAACACCCATTTACACCCAATAGGTTTTTTTCCAGCTGGTAGTTCAACTAAACTCCAAGTGTGATTATCTTGTAATGCTTGAATTTCTGATTGCATAGCAGCCACCCAATTTGGATCTTTAATAGCCTCAGCATAAGAAGTAGGTTCTTTGATGATAGAATAAGATGCCAAAGCAGCTCTATACACAGGTGATAAGTGATCATAACTAACCACATCAGATACTGGATAACAACAATTTGCACTTCCTTTGCTTGTGGAGACATAGTCATGCATCCAAATGGGAGGCTTAGTAGTCCTGGAAGATTTTCTAGTAACAGGAACTGTTGAAGATTGTAGTGGTGAAGTTTCAGAAACAGAAACATCACTCAATGAAGAACTATCCATAGAAGGAACAGAAGAGGAAGGAGCAGGAGCAGAAATATTGAATGATGGAGCATTATTCTCTATATAGGATGACTGCAGTTCATCTTCCTTCAAGGAAAACAAATGAAAAAGAGAAGTGGAAGTTGTCTTGAAAGGAAAAACATCTTCCTGAAACAAGACATCCCTACTTGTCAAAAATACTTTGGACTCCAAATCAAACATAGTATAACCCTTTTTTGACACTGAGTAACCAAGAAATGCTGCAGGAATAGCTCTTGGAGAAAACTTGTCCACCTTTCTTACCTGAGTTACATACCCCAAACAGCCAAATACTTTCATGTGAGCTAGAGAAGGTGAGTGTCCATGAAGTCTCTCAAAAGGAGATTTACCTTGAATAATTGCAGAAGGCAGTCTATTAATGATGTATACAGCAGTGATCACACAATAACCCCAAAATTTCAATGGTACACCAGCCTGAAATCTAATAGCTCTTGCTACTTCTAAAATGTGTCTATGTTTCCTCTCTACCACTCCATTTTGTTGTGGAGTATAAGAGCAAGAACTTTGATGTACAGTCCCAAAAGACTTTAGCAATCCATTCATTTGTGAGTTAAAGAACTCACACCCATTATCAGTCCTAAGACACTTCACCACAGAAGAATAAACAGTCTGAACCATAAGCAAAAATTCCTTAATCACAACAACAACATCAGCTTTAGAAGGTAGTAGAAACAACCAAGTATATCGAGAATAGTCATCAACAAGTGTAAGAAAGTATTTTTTTCCATTATGAGTAGGAACTCTGTAAGGACCCCAAACATCACCATGAACCAACTGAAAACAACACTCAGAAGTAGTAGTGCTTAATGGAAAAGACAGTCTAGTTTGTTTTGCTAAAGGACACACACTACAACTCTTGATACATTTGTCCCAATGTGTAGAATTATGACCAAACAGCTTGCTTATAGTGACAGAAGAGGTGTGACCCAACCTTTTGTGCCAAAGATTCATACTCATGCTATAGCTATCAGAATCTGTAGAAGACATTCCAAGTGATGAAGAACAGGCATTAGTAGCTGCAGCAACATTTGCTGTAAATGCTTTCTTATGACCTGATTGAAACACATACAAGCCATTTTCTTCCTTACCAATCCCCTTCACCTTGCCACTTGAGAGATCCTGGAGAATACAAAAATCAGGATAGAATAATACAGCACACTTAAGCTCCTTTGTCAGTTTAGAAACAGACAACAAATTGTATTTGAACTCAGGAATATGCATGACCTTGGTTATCTCTTGACCAGGAAAGAGACAGGATGATCCTGTATGAGTTATATTAACTACATTACCAGTAGGCAAATGAACTTTGCCTAGACCACTCTTGTTTACTGTTGTAGTGTGAGATAACAGCTCAACAGAACTAACCATATGACTAGAAGCACCAGAATCCACTATCCACTTAACATCATCTGAAATGGTAGTAGTATGAGAGATCATACCTGCTGTCAAGGCTACATGATCAGCTTCAGATTTTTCTGAATCAAGCATGGTCAAGATCTGTTTGTATTGTTGTTCAGTAAATTGAGGAATAACACCAAATGCATCAGTAGAACCTTTAGACATGTGAGAAGATCCTGCAAAATTGGCAGATTGACCCCCAAACTGATTTCCAATATCACTAGGATTAGGATTGCCCTTACTAGTTTCATTTTCTTTGATATATGATCCTGTTTTCTTCTTGAACTTATAATCTGGAGGATATCCAATTAACTTGTAACACACTGCTTTTGTGTGACCTGTGAGATGACAATGATCACAGTAGAGATCATTCCTTCTGCTTCTGCCCTTGTAAGAGGAATTATTCCCCTGATAGTTAGTGCGTACACTTGAGTTACTTTTACCACTAAACAAAGCTGTCCCATCAGCAATTTCAGAGCTGTAAGAAGAAGAAGAAGAACCCAGAGATCTTCTACTTTCCTCAGAAATGATCATGGCATATGCCTTATTAATCGATGGAGTAGGAAGCATCATCATGATATGATTTATAGACTGTGAGTAAGACTCATTTAAACCCATCAGAAATTGAAGAAGGCGTTGATACTCAAAGTGTTCCACATATTTCCTAGACTCAGCACAATTACATCCAGGACATGGCATCAATGCATCAAATTCTGCCCATAGTTCTCTTAGTTTTGAGAAATAGGTTGAAACAGAAGAAATTCCTTGGTTAAGAGTAGAAATTTGTGAATGAAGAAAGAAGACTCGAGATCCATTAACCTTGTCGAATCGTTCTTGTAAATCAGTCCACACCTTATATGCACTTGTAGCATATACAATCCCACTAAGTAATTCAGTACAAACAGAATTCATAATCCATGAAAGGACTATATCATTACATTTCTCCCACAAATCATGAAGAGAAGCATCAAATTTCTCCTTAGGATATCGACCATCCACAAATCCTAACTTGCTTTTACCTAACAGACTAATTTGCATTGAACTGCTCCATAATGCATAATTCTCAGGGCCTGTTAGTTTAATCGAAATTAGGGAACTACCTGGTGTATCATTGGGCTGAAGAAACAAAGGATGGTGTTGATCGATTGTTACCAAAGTGGGTACAACTTCAGCTCCAATTTCCAGATCTGCAGGTGAACTAGCATTCACCATTGTTGAGAGGTCGAACAGGAGGAAAACAGAACAGTAAGAAAAAGAGATGAAACGTGAACAAGAAGCTGGGAAGATCAAAGGAATATGAGATCGATTACTCAAGCTCTGATACCATGTTAAGATCCTTGATCTTCACCATGTGAGAACCTTCAAGATGAGAGAAGAGAAGAGAAGAGAAGAGAAGAGAAGAGAGGAGAGGAAATATAATGTTTTTGTGTATTTCAAACTTGTATTCAACAACCTGTACATACTGTATTTATACACTTCATTAACAACATTTAACAAACTCTAACTACCTTTCTAACAATATAACTAACAAGATACAACTAACTAATTAATGGAAAATATCTCTTTATTTAACAATTTTGGTACATTATATATAATTTTTATTTTAAATCACAAGATTGAATTTTTTTTTGATTTTTTATAATCCGTATCAAATCAAACAAATAAATTAAAATAAAAAAAATACATATTTTATAAGATCTATTATGTTCAATAGGCTTTTCAGATGCGATTTTATTTAATGATTTTGATCATCATGAAATCACAAATTCTTCAAAAATAATAATTAAAAAAACTTTGTTTTGAAAATTTAATATCATAATTTGATGGTAATACAAAAATCGACTTACGAATTTATATTTCATAACAACATCATCTTATATTTATTAATAATTTATTTCTTATGCAAACAAGATTATAGTTTATATTATCACTCTTATCAATCTTTAAACCATTTATATCAAATAAATATACACTATAATAAAAATAACTTTTAGATATCTATATTAACAAAGAATATTAAAATTTTTATCGATATTAGTTTATTGTCATTAGATCCATTGTCATTATAAGCTTTAACAATATTTACAAAGAGAGCTAAATGTAATTGTCACTGGTAATTGTTTCTAAATAAAAATATTTAACGGCAATTATGTTGTTGCCGCTAATTAATTATCGCTAAAAATTGTTTTTGAAAAGTACAGACTAGTTATTACTATCACCGATCAAATTTATTATTACTTCAACAAGAGTAGTACACGACAACTCATGTTCAATTTTACCTTTTATTGAACTAAAATTTCGATTAGTAAATGTTGTAATTTTTCAAAATAAATTTGTGATAAAGTATTTTACTTTTGTTAGATAATATTAAAAAATTATGGTAATTTTAATACTTTTCATGATTTAAAGAGGGTTTTATGTTGATGAACAAAAAAAACTTAAAATTCAAAACAACATGTTCAAACAGAACTTTAATTTCATATTATAATTTCAAATCACGATTCGTATTATAATTTTAAATTATGATTTCATCTCACGTGCCTGACACGTAAAGTGTTGATGAAGTAGTTGGAATAGAAAAATGTGCTTTTAACAGCCGGCATCAACATGCAAGATTAATACCACTAGTAACAAGGCCAACTGATTTAACTACCTTTGTCTATATATAATAAGTGAATCCCAAGACATTCTTTGTAGGGATAATTTAAATTTCCGACTCTATAAATGCTAATTAGATGAATTGAACCAAGAAACTAAACCATGAGATTACCCTTATGCAATGAACATTACTACCCAAAAATTATTAGTTGACTTTGGGATATAATTGTTACTCTATATATACTCTATAGTTAATAATTGTAGAAAATCCACTCAAAATCCTCTTGGGATAAAGGGTCAAAAATAAGCCTAGAAATGAGCAAACAAAAGAACCAACTAAACATTGAATGAAGTAAACCGTGTGGTTGTCCATAGAAAATTGTATTTGGAGTTATGAGTAGTAGGTAGACAAAAACAAAAAAAATTGCCAACCCATTAACAGATATACATAATGCATGGAGAATATTGAAAATTCTTATATTTTACTCACATTCACCGTATCCAGAGTTAAAAAGAATTTTCTCTTGCAATCGTGATTTATATTATAAAAAAAATACATATATCATATCCTAGTATCCTCGTATACTGAATTTACTGTGAATGTTTAGAATGATATAACGCTCGTACTCCGAATCGTATAAAGTGGGATGGATGGAGTAAGATTTTGAAGGTTATTATATAAGTTTAAAAATAAATTAGAAGGGGTGGAAATGAAGGTGGAAACGTATACATTTTCCACCAAACAAAGGGATATGGGTAATTTAGGTGTGGGCCTTTCTTGTGATGGGTACCCACTAACTACTTTGTACTTAAACCATTTTACATGGGCCTGGCCCTGTTCTTTTGGGAAAGTTTTAACATATTTGGCCACTCGTTAAAATTAATTACAATCGCTAATTATATAGATATACACTAATATACAAAATATATATATTTGTCAGTTATTATTTTGATGGGAGGCTATACGACCTAAAAATCCCTTTTTGAATTGTGTTTTTGCTTATAATAACAAAGAGAGGCATTTAAGGTTGTGTACGTCTGGCATGGAGGAAAACGTTTTCCAATTATTCTGTCTATCATATGTGTTTTCGGTTATTTCATTATTTAATTGTTGTTAGCGTTCATGATATATGTATTTTCTTTTGTAAATTGCTTTTCTAGACTCACGAGATAAGGGTAAGATTCGTGTATACCTTATGTTTATAGACATCGGAGATTGAGTAAAAAGAGGGTTTTTATGTCATTATATATTGACTTAAAATTGAAGTAAGCTAATGAGATGTCCATGCAGTCATGCACTGAAAGATTAGTGACTAAATTATATGCATGGATAATGTAAATACATATAATTAATGAGTCACTCTAGCATTAGGTCACTTAAATAACGTAATTTTAGTTATATATATATATGTCGTTGAATTTCTTTGGCATAATTTTTTTTTCTTTTTGAATCCTTACTTGAAACTTTGGCTCCGTCACATGCTAAATAAGTCCTACACGGTATTGTACTATAATCATAGCATGATTACCAAAAATTTAACGATGAATAAAATTTATAATTAAATAATAAAGTTTATCACTATCTTATTTTTACGTTAGGTTTTCATTAGCTACGAAGCAAAATTGCGATGGACGGGTAAAAAGGGAAAGAGAGAAAAATGAGCAGACAAGAAACTGATGATTTATGTTCAGAAAATAAAAAAAACAACAACGTACATACATATGTGAATTATTATGTCACTAGAAAAACAAATGAAACACAACAAAAGAGGGCACTTTTTTATATAGAAAAAAAATTGGTGAAAACAAACAAATTAAATAATGAGGGACACAATACAACTGATCACTGCAGTGGATCAACAAAAAAATATAAAGTGGGCGGTTTGAGTACTATGTGTATAAATGTTGAGTAAATAATAATAATAATAGTTGACAAACTCTTTTTTTTTATCTTGGGATTTGTGTAAAAAAATAATTCTGATTACAATTTTTTTCTCTTTTTTTTGTCCACTTGGTTTAAAAAAAAAAATGCAACATGAAAATTGAAGTACATAAAAATTACACCTTCTGGACCACGCACCTAAAATTGTTGTGGGGACAGTATCTCAAAATCTAACGGTTTAAAATTATCGATTACTCGCTCTGTTTCAATTTATATGTCTTGAATTAGTATAGAATTTTTAAAATATATCGTACGAAAACGTTAAACATGTTATAGTATTTGAAAGGTGAACTCTCATGATCAAGTGTTTCGGAATTTAGGAGTATCGTTGTGAGATTAAAAAGAAAAGTGTGTCACGAGATTAAAAGGTATATAGGAAGGATGTAAATGAGACAACTGTGATATGTTTTGTCTTTGTGTATATGTGCTGTGTGTGAGAAGTATACTGATTATGGTAAGCTATTAATTCATAAAAAAGGACCACTCTATTCTGTGTTTCTGTTTGGTTTGGTTTTAAAACATTCAGAGCCTTAGGGTGGTCCTTTCTGCATGCAGTTATATATACATATAGATCATTATAATCATAGGTTTTAAAGTGTTTTTATGGACTACTGACAATCAGCCCCAATTTTTTCTTTATCTATGGTACATTTTCACCAGTACTTGTCTTGGATCTAATCACTTTTTACAGAAGGAAAAAAATTGAAGTTATTTTTTGCTAGGAATTAGGCTCCATGCACTTTGAGCATTAGAAAAGTTTCAGTCATATTGGGCTTTGAAGCCCATTAGAGTTTTAAAAGGGGAAGCCTAGATAAGAATCCAGCAATTCGGATTAGTCAGACTTCAAAGTGGACTCAAAAACCCTTAATAGTAGGAAGATATATACGAACAACAATAACATACACTGTGTAATTACTCAAGTGGAGTATAGAGAGGTTGTTTATGATAGACCTTCGACTCAAGAAATGTGAAGAAATGAAGGCAAAATACTTAACGAGGCATGACGGAACATTCTAAAAAGGGAACAACAGTGACTACAAAAAATAATACAATAATCGAAGTACAAAGAATAATAAATAGTAACAGAAGTCGTAGAAACAAGGAACTACTACAAGAAAGATGCTACTACTGCTAGTATATAAGGATAAGCGAGATAACACTCAACTACTTAATAACTTTCTACCTTAATCTATATCTCCTATATTCTCCTATCTAAGGTCATGTCCTCGGTGTGTACCGTATAAGCATCTCTCCCTGTATCTTGTCTTTTAAGATACATTACCAACAGGTATAGTGAAGTTTTATTACTGATAACCAACTAACTATAAATGTCTAGTAAGAATGAATTAGCAACTTACAAAGTAGAGTAACTGATATACTTCAACAGTTGATCTTTTTGTTTATAACAAGGATCAAATCTATAACCCCACATAAAAGAATCTTAAAATTCATATAAAGTGCAAAATATGTGCACAGAATTACATAGCATTTAACTAGAAGCCTTTGAGTATGCATATGCTTGTCATGCCTAACTTTAATCTACACAAAAAGTAGGCTTCAATTTGTAAGGATTTCAACAATTTCTGATATTGATGAGAAAATGCTAAAGTTCAACAATAGAAGTTTTTGCTTGGACAGCTTAAGGAACTTCTGTTTGGGGAAAACATAAGTTACAAAGATCAGAATTTTCTGAGAACACAACTTTTTCTTAACCAAGCTTAAAGCATTTATATAACGAATCACAGATAGCTGACATTTGTACACAAAATCTTCTCATGTGGTCGAGTTCCATGAGTCCACTTAAAATATCTTGAAGGTATGAGATGTGAAGCCAAAAACTGGGAATCGTTTGCATTTGATGCACCCAAGACAAAATCATTCTTGTATACCCCTCCACCTTGCCCTTGAGTATACAGGGCTTTGCGCTATGTGCCAATAGATTAAAAGAATTTAGAAATCAATGCTGGACAAATCAGTTGGGATCCTATGAGGTCAAACAAAGTGCGCTGTTGGATATTCATTTTCATAGCCATTGTAGTCATAATATAGCCTTTCTCCCTTTCGAATGTTTCTGTTTGCAACCAATAAAACACGGCATTCACCATCAACATCAAACCTCACACACTTCACATTCTGCTTCTTCTTCCCAGCGCTGTGTTAGAAGAAATATTTATATCATTAAGAACGCTCCAAAAGAAAAAACATACAATGCACGTATAAGGCATACTTGAATTTAACACTACCCATGTTTATGTTTAACTTGTGCATCCAGTTTCAGATTAAACTGCTTGTAATAATGAGTTTTTCTGAAAGAGTTCAGTCTCATTCCACGAGAAAGAACCCATGGATGCTGGCTAATTTATGATGTGTGATTGATATAATTAAGAGTCGTACACAAAGAACCATAGGATAAGCATGAGATATCATAGTAATTTAAAAGGCACAAGTGTTTGATGGAAAAGAACATACCGAGTATGATTGTTTATCCCATTGATGAAGCGAGCAATATTACTGTGCTTGTCAGGACAAATGACGAGGTCTTTTGAAGGATCATTAGTAGTTAAAAGAGTCATCATGCTATCTCCATCATCAGCTTCCCGGTTATTCAAGTAATCAACATCTCCAACATACTCTGTAATAATTGTCCAGTCTTTTATGAATGCATCTGCTTCAACAGTAAATCTGACAAAGCAAAGATAAAAAGATAAGTTAAACATCCCATATTAAGATTACACAAAAAAGAATGATAATATGTGAATACATTGGAAAGCAAAATAGTGATCAAATACATACCCCTCTTTGGGATCAAAAACAACCATGAGTGGTGGCCATTCACCCTGTTTCATCATGTTCTTGCACAACTGTAAAGTTTCTGTATCGTCTTTAGACAATACCTGAAGTTCAATAACAGAAGTCTTAAAATTTTAGAAAAATAGGTAATTCAAAGGATCATGCTAAGAAAGTTGGACATTTTTCTAAATAATACAATAAATTAAAAAAAATCTTTTCACATTTTCTCCTTTAAAGGCTTATGGGCATACTAAGTAGCTAGATATTATTATCTCCTTGTGAAAATTTCAAGCATCACACAGAACTCAGAAGGCATGTATCTATGTAAACCACTCCAGTGGTTATGTGGCAAACTACATAGAGGATTCCCCTCGGTCAATCAAACTATCCTGAACCTAGTTAGTTAAGATCAGCTAAATAAATAATACGATATTCAGGGAGATTTGACCAGTTCTTATCTAACAGTAAGATAGTAAGATGACATCTTTAACCACTACAATGTGCCAATGCATCCTTTTTATTTTTCTTCCAATTGAAAGTTTTGATCCCGCTCTAAGTTAGATTCAGTAATAGCATGCCAGTCTAAATCTAACAAATTTGGTCAGTCAAAATGTTAAAGATTATGTTCTATTTTACCTGCATTCCCTCTCGCTCGAGTGCTGCATGATTAGCTGATCGTGGGGCCATACCTGGCACATAGGTAAGCTCATTGCTGAATTCTGCCCCAGCTGCTAACAAGGCAGTAGCAAGAGATGTCATTTGTTCCAATCTCCGGGTAGGATCCTTAGTCGGATTGAATGGCAATAATCTTCTTCTCTTCTTTGACATAACCAAGCTACTACCATGTTTTCTCTTTTTCTGGCAATCTGACAAAAAAAAAACAACCAAAAGCAACACCCATCAGATCAAGTAATTGGAGCAAACAAATAAGATAATATCATCCGAACTATAGGAATTTACCTTTGCCTGGACCACACTCATTAATCGAGTTAGACGGTCTCTCAATCCGGAAAAAATCAACAATCTTTGTTTGCACAAGAGGAAGTTCTGCACATTAGATAGGAACACATTATCAATCAATAAATTAAGTATTATCAAGCATTGGATACCCCTTATTCCTTCAAGGATGAAATAACCAAGACAATGCATTAGAACATGTACAAAATTAAACCTTTACTGTCATGATCATGGCATTGTAAAATAGTGATGATCACATCTGTCTAGCTTAATTTTTGTTTATGATTACTACTCTTTAAAGAAACTAGTACTACTAGTACACCTTAATTCAAACTACTCGGGGGCCATTTCTGTACAATCAATGTACTCTACAGACCATCAAAGCTCATCACATTTCATTTGAACCCTCCCATTTCAACACTCAATAATTAGGGTTGTTCTAACAATTGGGGGTTCTTGACATTACTTGTTTACAATTTTACACACCCAAAAAAAGAGTTGCTTTGCTGACATTAATTACTCAAACCATGTTAGTTTATAACAATTAACCCCATATCGTCAAACAATTAAAGATTAGGCAACCAAAATCAAGCTTCAATTTTTAGCAGATTTCAGAAACACCCAAATACAATTCTAACACAAAAAGGTTCAAAAATTGAAGAAACGAATAAAAAATGAAAACCCATTAACATACTTGTCGGATTCTTGTTATCATCGCAAGATGGGCAGAACCAGGAGCCTTTGGGAACTGAAGCCAGAATGGGTCTCAAGCAAAATAGATGAAATCCTCGGTCACATTTGTCACAAAGCAAAAGCTGAGCTGGGTATTCACCAGATCCACATTTCACACATGAAGTATCGCTGTATTCATCTTCTTCAACCATTTTCCTTGAATTCGACCTGTTCCTCAATGTTCTTCTTCCCGGTTTTGGAGCTTCCGTTCTTCTCCGCAACACAACTGTTGTTGAAGAACCCATTGTTAGCAAAAACAAATCTGAAAGGAAAAACTGAGAAGGTAGATACAATCGATGTTACTGTGAAAATGAAAACGAATTGGGGATTCAGTAGGGTTGAAATAAACAGCTAAAAGGAATCAATTTTTTCCCGCGCTATTTACTGTTCGCGGGAAAAAAGAGATTAGCGCCAAAAATGTTCCGCGGGTCGTAGAGATTAAATTAGAGCTGCGGCCTTTTAGGCCCATATCACGGCCCGTTGCTAAAACGGAACTTCTATAATCACTATAAGAAGCTTTCCCCTCTCTTCTCCGAAAGTTATATCTGGGTCGAAAGTTGGTTGTAAAGTAAAAATAGAATATGTATGCAACGAAAATCTACTTATTTTGATTGAAAGGCATGGACCTATCGCTCAATTTAAGAAGCTTTCCCTTCTACTCTATGAAAATTTTCTTTAAATCTATTTCACTTCATTAGTCTATCACTATTAAAAAACCAGAAGTAGTACCTTACAATATGTTTGTAGGTTTGAGAAGCCAAAAGAGTCACGTAGGATAAATAGAGTCCAAATGATAACTCTCAGTAAAAAATTATCGATGTGGGAAAGTTATTAGAGTGCGAAAAACGTAAATTTTTTTTTGTATTAAAAATCTAAAAAAGATAAAAAGCAAACCTTTATAGAGGACTTAATTGAATTCACGTGAAAATGAATCTGGGAAATGAGAATATTAAAATTACATTCACGTGATAAGATTTAGGGAATATGAATTTCATTGAAATTCACGTGACAAGAGATTGTTATATCTCAAGAGTTGTTCAAGCTCACATGACTAGTGTGTCGTGTAAGCACACATGACTTAAGAGTCATTCAGTATTTAACGTCTTTAATGTCGCAATCACTATTTAAATTCATCAAGCACTTAACTAAATTCACATTAAAAAAATCTAGGCAATGGGCATATACAAAATTGAGCTCAAGTGAAAAGAGTCTACCACAACTAGAAAGTCATGCAGGACACACGCAACTTAGCAGTTATTCACTACATCACTCACATCACAATCATTATTGAAATTCCTAAAGCATATAACTAAATTCACGTGAAGAACAATCTAGGGAATCGTCACACTAAAAATTGAATTCAAGTGAATAGAGTATAATACATCAAACAAATGTGCACGCTCACGTGTCTAATGTGTAATTACTACTTATATTCCTAAATCATATAACTTAATTGAATCATTTTTCACATAAAAAATTTAAGAAGGTAAAAGTAAACATTTATATAGAACTTAACTAGATTCATAAATGAATCTAGGAATTCATAAATGAATCTAGGAAACAAATATCAAAAATTATATTCTTGGGACAATTTTTAGGAAATGACACTTCATTTGTGTTCACGTGAAAAGAGTTTATTATAACAACTTTTTTTAAGTTAGAAAAAAATTGGAAAATAAATAAAAATAAGTATAATTTACCTATATACACATCTTTTCTTTTCATAATCTCCATTATTCCCTACAAGTATCCCTTATTTTACTCTCAAACTCCAAACGTTTGATACATAAATCCTAACTCCCAAAATTAATATTTATTCCTTCCTTATTTCAATCCACAAATCACTCCCTATACCACACCAAAAATGGAATCAAAATTTCAGAAAATAATTTTTTATTTCTCAACAATAGAATTTCAGATTATAATAATAAAAAGTAAAAATAACATCAAAGTTGATAAAAATCGATCGTTATTTCTAAAAAAATCAAATTAAGAAAATGAAAAAATAAGATAAAAGCAAAAAACTTATAAAAAAAAGCAAAAAGATTAAAATCGATTGAATCGTAAAAAAATTATATGTTGAATCAAGATTTAGAAAAACTCTTTTACTTTTTGGTGATATTTTTTTTTAAAAAAACAACAACAAATGATTGAGATTTGAGAATAACGTGGAGAAAGAAATAGGAAAAATAATAACAATAAAAATAAAAAGCAACTAATAGAAAGAAAATCAATTGATTGATAAACCTTATCAATCACAAATTACTATATTATGGAAGAATATTTGTTATTTAATTATATCAGGATTTCTTTTTATATTTGATTATTTTATTATTAAATAATATTTTTCTTATTTCATTCATATTGTTACAAATCTTTTGTTATATATCAAAAATTAGAATGTCGTATTTGATTTGCAATGTTTATACATGTTCGAATTTTAAATCTACATTGAAATGCAAGTCCAAAAAAAGAGAAAGAAATAGTTGGATCAGTCATTACACGATTATCACTGTCAAAGACACAATGTATCTCATTTATTTTGATTCTTAAATTAGTCTTGTTAGTGTTATTATTGATTCGATACATCACTGCTACAATCATTGTTTGTTCCACGCATCTGATACTAAATTTTCATGTGTATCTCGTTTATTTTGATAAAAACACTATGTATCAAATTAAATATCTTGATATATAAATATGTAAACATTGATAATATTATTGTATCAAATACATAATCAACTACTAAATGATATCTTTATAGATACACTTTATTTCAGCTTACACACACTATTCTTTCACAACCTTAATGTATCAGATACATTATTATCAACAAAAAGAATTATAGAAAAAAGCATCTAATCAACTTGTAATCTTCCACAATTGCATATTTATCATTCAAGGCAAATAATATATCTTTCTTTCAGAATCACAGACTAAATAAAGATACTCTGATGATTCAAAAACCTGTTAACATTAAAGAAATTAGTGATACATTCCGTAAAACAGTTATTATATGCATCAATCACAAACAATCAAACAACTAAACTTATATACTTATATCAGGTACGAAATATAACTTTAATCTGATACATACCTCATTCTTGAACATTTTGATGCTTTTACAATAAAATATATGCATAATGTATCATCTATAAAGTATAGTATTCCACAAACAACAAGATTTACAAATAGTAATGTATCATGTTAGATATTTGGTAATGAAACAATAATTTAAATTAATATTGCATGTATCACACAGTAACTTGTTGATCTTAAATTCCAAGATTAGTTATTTAATGTATCTAATTAATAGGAGTATAGTACTTATCAATTTATACAAGAAACACAAATACTAATGTATCACGATTGTATGGTGTCACGACCCAAAACGAGCCACGAGTGGCACCCACACTTATCCTACTATGTGAGCGAACCAACCAATCTAAACCCCAACATTTCAACCATAATGAACAAAATATAATGCGGAAGACTTAAAACTCATTAATGAAAACCGATTAAATAACTTCTAAAACTCAATACTCATTATTCCCAAAATCTGGAAGTCATCACCACAAGAACATCTATCCTCAAATCACTAAATCTAAGAGTATCTAAGAAGCTAAAATAAGTAAAAAGCTAGTCCATGCCGAAATTTCAAGGCATCAAGACATGAAGAGGAAGATCCAGTCCAAGCTAGAAGCAATAGCTCACCCTGAAATCTGGCGTGATGAAGGCTGGCTAGAGTTGAGGACGAGTTGAAGACGATGGTACGTTTGCTGCATTCCACAAATAATCAAAGAAAAACAAATACAAGTAGGGGTCAGTACAAGGCACAAGTACTGAGTAGGTATCATCGGTCAACTCAAAATAGAAAACAGTATATATCAAATAATAATATAAAATCAACTACATACTCAACAGGTGATAACAACAAATACCATAACCATTGGCCACAACACTCAGCATATCTATGAGGACTCAAGCCTCCCCATCATACTCATTTGGGAATTAGTTCTTGAAATTGAGTATATTAACATAATTCAAGTTTTCATTCTCTTTATTCCTCTTGTGTCGGTACGTGACACTCCGCTCCACTACTACTATCCTGGTGTCGGAACGTGACGCTCCGATCCCCTACTATCCTGGTGTCGGAACGTGACACCCGATCCTCTAATACTATCCTGGTGTCGGAACGTGACACCCGATCCTCTAATACTATCTTGGTGTCGGAACGTGACACCCGATCCTCTAATACTATCCTGGTGTCGGAACGTGCACCCGATCCTCTAATACTATCCTGGTGTCGGAACGTGACACCCGATACTCTAATCTCATTACTTTAGTTCATCAAGCCTTCTTTTATACCAAGGCATCATCATTAACAAAGTGAATTTAAGGTTTAAGATTCACAGCCTCATCTTCCCAACCCATTACAATTACATAATCACATCATGCAAGCACACAATTAAGCATATAGAAGACTTTACAATACTACCCAATACATATCATTCGCTATTAAGAGTTTACTATGAAGTAGCATAAACCATAACCTACCTCCACCGAAGAATCGCGATCAAACAAGCTATCTTCCAAAACCTTTGCTTTCCTCTGCGTTATTCTCTTTCTCTCGCTCGTTTCTCCCTTCTCTCTCTGTTCTTTCTGTATTTCTTATTCAAACCCTTTTTCTTTTACCGTAATTGTCATATAATTAAGTATAAAAGATGATAAAAATAACCCACTATTTATTTCAAGGTTATCTCCTTTAACCCCCAAGTAATTGAATTATTAACATTAATCCACTAACTTTATAATTATAAGCATGAATAGTCCAAAACGCCCCTTAAAACTTTTAATAGAAATCCGACCCAGTCAGGGTTACGCAGCCTGTGACGGTCCGTCATGACTGTGACGGTCCGTCCTGCAGGTCCGTCACAAAGTTCAGAGAGTTAATTCTGTGGAAAGATTTGTGACGGTCCGTAGTGCCAACGACGGTCCGTCCTGCCATTCCGTCACGAAGTTCAGAGAGTCGATCTCAGTACCCAAATTTCAGAATTCTAAGTGTTTTGGAACGAGACCCCCTCGACGGTTCGTCGTGCCCATGACGGTCCGTCGTGGGATCCGTCGACCCAGACAGTGATTACCAGAAATAAACTCTACTGCTCAAAACGACTAAACAGGTCGTTACATATGATCATCTAAAAAATATAAATAAAAATCGAATTAACAACACAATATATGTAGTTTCATACCTCTGATTGTCTACCATGCAATTAAAACTCTGATCTATTCTATACATTGCAAATCGAGACTCATATTTTTTCCAGATTTTTGAATGTCACATTTTTTTTCTTCAGATTCTTCATTGTCTTAGCAAAATCAAAATATTCATGATGTAACTTCTCATTGTTTTTGTGATTTTGAATCAAAATTGAAAGGATCGTCGACGAATTGAAAGAAGAAATTTAAAATCCCACTTATGTATCATTCATAACTCACCTTGATTTTCCAGATTCTTGAACGTATTCATGATCATGTATCAGCTATTGTTTTCAACTTTTAAAATCAATTATGATTGGGGAAAGAATTGAAAGATGAAAATTTGAATTGTTTGAAACCGTATGAATTTCGAATAGAATTGAGAGAAAAAAATTTAAATTTTGAATTGAAGGCGGACAAATTTGGAAGAGAATTGGAGAAGAAAATTTAAATTTTGATTTGATTAAATATGATTAGATTTTGAAGAGATTGAAATCAATTAAATTAGCGTGATTTGAGGAACTAACAATCAATTTTATATTCTCTTTCCTTTAAAAGTGTAACTGAATTCGTTTTAATGTATCATATTTAATGTATCCGACTTATTTGCTATGTATCCGAATAAAATTATCTTTAAGAAATTTTCATAAATTTTTTAAAAATAGAGATAGAATGTAATTTAAATCTTACACTATGCTAACTAGTTCTTTACCCAAGACAATTAAATATATGTTTTACAAGGAAATCAACTTTAAAAAAGATACACATTCCAATTTTTTTATTTCTTTACAAAATATTACTGATTGAGCAAATTTATTTCTTTATATAATTATATTTGTTTACTTTTCTAGTTAATAAAGATGGCTATTCAATTTTTTGTTTGATTTATAAAATAAGATATAATTTATTATATTGGGTTTATTTTATTTCTACTATTAAATACTATTTATTTCTCCATATTTAAATAACTGATAATCAAACGGAATAATATAGTTAAATTATCCTTCAATTTATTGCTTCTTAAGAGTGTCAAATCAAACAAACAAGTAAAGACGAACGAGGAAGTAGTAGTTAAAAGGGAAAATTGTATGAAATAACAAACTATTAATTTAAATCAAATGTTATAACCATAGTTTATTTTAGAGATAATTGTATAAAATGACAAACTAATAATATAAAATAAATATAATAGCTACACTTTGATTTATTTGTGTTCCATAGCAAACTGTTTGTCAGTCTCTCTCTCCCTCGTATTCTCGCTTGCCACTCTCCCTCTCTCTCTCGCTTCCTGTCGCTCGCCTCTCTCGCTTATATATTAAAATTGTATAAATTGTGTTTCTAATTGCATAAAGCGAGAGAAAATTGTATAAACACATGCAAATACATATATCTTCATCCTATACACCTATAATATATAAATATTTCCCCGCCAAGTCTGTTTTGCATTTCTCATTTTATACAAATTCAAATTGTATATAATTTCTCTCTTTCTCGTTTTATACATTCGATTCAATCATATATTCCCTGCACAAGTCTCTTTTTGTTTTCTCTCTTTCTCTTTTTATACAAATTCAAATTATATATAATTTTTCTCTTTCTCGTTTTATATAATTCAGTTTTGCCTTTCTCGCTTTCTTGTTTTATACAATTTAAATTGTTTATAATTTATCTCTTTCTCGTTTTATACAATTTGCTTCAATTGTATATGAATAGCGAATTATACATATATAAGTTTGCTACGGAGCGTATTATGCGAACTTTGCTATAGCATACAAATATGAATTTTATGTTTGCTATGTGAAAGTTGCCCTTTATTTTATGTAAAATTCGCAACAAACATCCCATTTTTTTGTCATCTAATTCGGTATACAATTAGCCATTTTTTGATATACAATTATCCATTCGGTATACAGATGTATAAGAAGTATGAATGCGTTTATATTTGTATAAAACGAGAGAAAAATGTATATAAAAATACAAATACATATACTTTCATCCTATACACTTATAATTATACAATTACAAATCTTAATTAATACAAATTACAACGTATAAATGAATTCATGCAAAGTTGAATAACTTATATAAAATAGGATGTATCTAGCGAATTATACAAACCAAAAGCTCCACAGGATAGTAAAATTTGCAATATATGAAGTGCAATTATGTAAACTATAGTTAGAACATACAAATATGTTTTTTATGTTTGCTATACGTTAAAGTTGCTCTAGTTAAAACTGTTTTTGTTGACTTTTTTAGTTAGTTTTGATTTATATAATTAATAATTTTATAATCATAAATATTTATATGATTTAGTTAAATGATATTTAATTTAATTTTAAAACTAGATGCATCCACTCATTAGTAACTAAAAAAAAAAAATTGGACACTCATTAGCTAAAATAAAATGTACTCTTTACATTTTGAACATCATTAACAAAATTTCTGACTCCGCTACTACAGACCAAAATGACATAAGAGTCATTCACTATATTAAGCCTTTAATGTCGCATTCATTTTTTATATTCATATAACACTGAACTAAATCACATGAAAAATCTAGAAAATGGGCGCATTAAAAATTAAATTCCTGCAAACACACACAACTTAAAAGTCATTCACTACCTAACACATTTAATATTGCAATCAATATTTAAATTTAAAAAGCACATAACTAAATTCAATGGAAAATTTTTTAGAAAATGAACACATTAAAAATTGAATTCACTTTAAAGAGTATATAACACATCAAACAAGCATGCATGCTCACGTATCTAGTGTATTGTACAAACACACACAAGTTAAAGAATTTTTAAGTACCTCACTCCTTTAATGCACAATCACTATTTAAATTCCCAATTTACATTACAAACTTAAGTAATTTCAAATTTAAATAGTGACTACAATATTAAAGTCGTAACATATTAATTAACTAGTCATGTGCACCTTCACGACACATCACACACTAGACATGTGTGCCAACACTATTTTTGAGATATGACAATTTTTTTCACATGAATTCAGATAAAGTGGTTGTTTTTTTCTAAATTTTTGTCACAAGAATTTAATTTTTTATATGCTCATTTCTTTAAAAATATGTGAATTCAGTTATGTGATTTAGTAATTTAAATAGCGATTGCACGTTAAAGATGTGAGGTAGTTAAACATAACCAATTCGTGTGTGTCTATAGAACCAACTAAACATGTAAGACTGCACTTTTGGTTGTTAAGTTATACTCTTTTCACGTGATTTCAATTTTTGATGTGTCCATTCCCTAGATTTTTCACGTGTGTTTAGTTTTGTGCTTGATGAATTTAAAGATTCATTACAATGTTAAAGTGTGAGGTACTAAATCACTGTAAAGTTGTATGTGCCTCCACGACTTCCCTTGTACAACTCTCGTGAGTTTGATCTTTTAAATACTTGTTTCCAACATTTTTTTTCACTTGAATTTAAATAACTGATCTATGAATTTGAATAATTTTTGCAACATTAAATGAGTAACATATTGAATGACTCTTAAGTCACGTGTGTCGCACGACATACTAGTCATGTACGCTTGCACGACTATTAAGATGCTTTATTTGAATTCTAGTGATTTTGATCGAAAGGTGTCGGCCAATCGCTCAATCTAAGAAGCTTTCCCCTCTTCTTTACGGAAGTTAGTTTTTAATCTATTCCAGTTCATAGGTCAATTACTATCGTCAAACCAAGAGTAGTACCTTAATATATCTATGTAGATTTCGTAGCCAAAAGAGTCATATTATAGGATAAAAAAATGTTCAAAAGATTACTCTTAGTAGAAGTGTATCGATGTGGGAAAATTATTGGAGTGCCAAAAAACCTAATTTTTTTTCGCATAAAAATATAAAAAGATAAAAGTAAACATTTATAAATGACTTAACTGAATTCACGTGAGAATGAATTTAGGAGATGAAAAATTTAAATTTAAATTCACATGACAAGATTTAGGGAATAAAGACTTTATTGAAATTCATGTGACAAGAGATTGTTATATCTCAAGAGTTGTGCAAGCTCATGACTAGTGTTTCGTGCAGGAACACATTACTTAAAAGTCATTCAGTATGTTACGCATTTAATGTCGCAACCACTATTTAAATTCATCAATACTTAACTAAAATCACATAAATATCTAGGGAATGAGAATATAAAAAAACTAGTTCACGTGAAAAGAGTCTGTGACATCTAGAAAGTCGTGTGGGCACACACAACTTAGTAGTTATTCATTATTTCACAAATATTACAATCATTATTGAAATTTCTAAAGCACATCAAAAATTTAATTCAGGTGAAAAGAGAATAACACATCAAATAAACGTGCAAGCTCACGTGTCTAGTGTGTTGTACAAACAATCAAGAGATAAAACTTGTTAAGTACCTAAAGCCTTTAATGCACAATCACTATTTAATTTTTTAAATCACATAGATAATTTCACGTGAAAAAGAATCCAAGAAACATGAAAAAAATTTGTTATATCTCGAGAATCGTGCATGCCCACATGACTGATGCGTCGTGCGGCACACGTGGCTTAATTAAGCTCATTCCCATAAAAAATATGAGAATTTAGTTATGTGGTTTAGTAATTTTTATAGCGATTACACATTAAAGATGTGATGTAGTTAATCATTACAAACTCATGTGTGTCTGCGGAACACATTAGACATGTAAGCTTGCACTTTTGGTTGATAAGTTATACTTTTTTCCCTTGATTTTAATTTTTTATGTGTCCATTCCCTAGATTTTTCACGTCTATTATGAATTTAAATATTGATTACAATGTAAAAGTGTGAGGTACTAATTGATTGTGAATTTGATTTTTTAGGTACTTGTTCCCTTTTTCACGCGAACTTAATTAAGTGCTCTATGAATTTCAATAATGGTTGCAAATAAAAGAGTAACATATATAATGATTATTAAGTCACGTGTGTTGCACGACATACTAGTCATGTGCGCTTGCACGACTATTAAGACGTTCGTGCGACATACTAGTCATGCGCGCTTGTACGACTATTAAGACGTTTCATTTGAATTCTATTTACCTATCGCTCAATTTAAGAAGCTTTCCCTTCTACTCTACGAAAATTTTCTTTAAATTTATTTCACTTCATTGGTCTATCACTATTAAAAAACCAGAAGTAGTACCTTACTATATGTATGTAGGTTTGAGAAGCCAAAAGAGTCACGTAGGATAAATAGCGTCCAAATGATAACTCTTAGTAAAAATTTATCGATGCGGGAAAATGATTGGAGTGCGAAAAACGTAATTATTTTTGTATTAAAAATCTAAAAAGATAAAAACCAAACCTTTATAGAGGACTTAATTGAATTCACGTGAAAATGAATATGGGAAATGAAAATATTAAAATTACATTCACGTGATAAGATTTAGGGAATAGGAATTTCATTGAAATTCATGTGACAAGAGATTGTTATATCTCAAGAGTTGTTCAAGCTCACATGACTAGTGTGTCGTGTATGCACACATGACTTAAGAGTCATTCAGTATTTACGTCTTTAATGTCGCAACTACTATTTAAATTCATCAAGCACTTAACTAAATTCACATTAAAAAATCTAGGCAATGGGCATATACAAAATTGAGCTCAAGTGAAAAGAGTCTACCACATCTAGAAAGTCGTGCAGGACACACGTAACTTAGCAGTTATTCACTACATCACTCACATCACAATCATTATAGAAATTCCTAAAGCATATAACTAAATTCACATGAAGAACAATCTAGGGAATCGTCACACTAAAAATTGAATTCAAGTGAATAGAGTATAATACATCAAACAAATGTGCACGCTCACGTGTCTAATGTGTAATTACTACTTATATTCCTAAATCATATAACTTAATTGAATCATTTTTCACCTAAAAAATTTAAGAAGGTAAAAGCAAACATTTATATAGAACTTAACTAGATTCATAAATGAATCTAGGAATTCATAAATGAATCTAGGAAACAAATATCAAAAATTATATTCTTGTGACAATTTTTAGGAAATGACACTTCATTTGTGTTCACGTGGAAAGAGTTTATTATAACAACTTTTTTTAAGTTAGAAAAAAATTGGAAGATAAATAAAAATAAGTATAATTTACCTATATACACATCTTTTCTTTTCATAATCTCCATTATTCCCTACAAGTATCCCTTATTTTACTCTCACACTCCAAAAGTTTGATACATAAATCCTAACTCCCAAAATTAATATTTATTCCTTCCTTATTTCAATCCACAAATCACTCCCTATACCACACCAAAAATGGAATCAAAATTTCAGAAAATAATTTTTTATTTCTCAACAATAGAATTTCAGATTATAATAATAAAAAGTAAAAATAACATCAAAGTTGATAAAAATCAACCGTTATTTCTAAAAAAATCAAATTAAGAAAATGAAAAAATAAGATAAAAGCAAAAAACTTATAAAAAAAAGCAAAAAAATTAAAATCGATTGAATCATACAAAAATTATATGTTGAATCAAGATTTAGAAAAACTCTTTTACTTTTTGGTGATGATTTTTTAAAAAAAAAAACAACAACAAATGATTGAGATTTGAGAATAACGCGGAGAAAGAAATAGGAAAAATAATAACAATAAAAATAAAAAGCAACTAATAGAAAGAAAATCAATTGATTGATAAACCTTATCAATCACAAATTACTATATTATGGAAGAATATTTGTTATTTAATTATATCAGGATTTCTTTTTATATTTGATTATTTTATATCCAGAACACACTAGACATGTACGCCTACACTTTTGATTGATAAGTTATACTCTTTTCACGTGATTTCAATTTTTGATGTGTCCATTTCTTAGATTTTTCACTTGTTTTTAGTTTTGTGCTTTATGAATTTAAATATTGATTACAATGTTAAATGTATGAGGTAATAAATGACTGCAAAGTTGTGAGTGCCTGTACGACTTTCCTGGTGTAGCTCCCGTGAATTTGATTTTTTAAATACTTGTTCCTAGATTTGTTTCACATGAATTAAGTTAACTACTCTATGAATTTCAATAGTGGTAGCAACATTAAATAAGTAACATACCGAATGACTTTTAAGTCACGTGTGTCGCACGACATACTAGTCATGTGTGCATGCACGACTATTAAGACACTTCATCTTAATTTTACTTATTTTGATTGAAATATGTCTTCCTATCGCTCAATCCCTGAAGCTTTCCCCTCTTTTTTACGGAAGTCATCTTTAAATATACTCCAATTCATGAGTCAATCACTATCGTCAAAACAAGAGTAGTACCTTAATATATCTATGTAGATTTGGTAGCCAAAAGAGTCATATTATAGGATAAAAAAATGTTCAAAAGATTACTCTTAGTAGAAATTTATCGATGTGGGAAAATTATTGGAGTGCGAAAAACGTAATATTTTTTTCGTATTAAAAATCTAAGAAGATAATAGCAAACTTTTATAGAGGACATAATTGAATTCACGTGAAAATGAATCTGGGAAATGAGAATATTAAAATTACATTCACGTGATAAGATTTAGGGAATAGGAATTTCATTGAAATTTACGTGACAGAGATTGTTATATCTCTAGAGTTGTTCAAGCTCACATGCCTAGTGTGTCGTGTAAGCACACATGATTTAAAAGTCATTCAGTATGTTACGCATTTAATGTCGCAAACACTATTTAAATTCATCAAGCACTTAACTAAATTCACATAAAAATCTAGAGAATGAGCATATACAAAATTTATTTCAAGTGAAAAGAGTCTGTCACATCTATAAAATTGTGCAAGTACACACAACTTCATACAATCATTACTGAAATTCCTAAAGCACATCAATTATAGGATAAAAAAATTCCTAGATTTTTTCACATGAATTTAGTTAACTACTCTATGAATTTCAATAGTGGTTGCAACATTAAATGGGTAACATACCGAATGACTTTTAAGTCACGTGTGTCATATGACATACTAGTCATGTGTGCTTGCACGACTATTAAGATGCTTCATCTGAATTTTATTTATTTTGATTGAAATATGTCATCCTACCAAGTCTGTTTTGCATTTCTCATTTTATTCAAATTCAAATTGTATATAATTTCTCTCTTTCTCGTTTTATACATTCGATTCAATCATATATTCCCTGCACAAGTCTCTTTTTGTTTTCTCTCTTTCTCTTTTTATACAAATTCAAATTATATATAATTTTTCTCTTTCTCGTTTTATATAATTCAGTTTTGCCTTTCTTGCTTTCTTGTTTTATACAATTTAAATTGTATATAATTTATCTCTTTCTCGTTTTATATAATTTGCTTCAATTGTATATGGATAGCGAATTATACATATATAAGTTTGCTACGGAGCGTATTATGCGAACTTTGCTATAGCATACAAATATGAATTTTATGTTTGCTATGTGAAAGTTGCCTTTATTTTATGTATAATTCGCAACAAAAATCCCATTTTTTTGTCATCTAATTCGGTATACAATAAGCCATTTTTTGATATACAATTATCCATTCGGTATACAGATGTATAAGAAGTATGAATGCGTTTATATTTGTATAAAACGAGAGAAAAATGTATATAAAAATACAAATACATATACTTTCATCCTATACACTTATAATTATACAATTACAAATTTTAATTAATACAAATTACAACGTATAAATGAATTCATGCAAAGTTGAATAACTTATATAAAATAGGATGTATCTAGCGAATTATACAAACCAAAAGCTCCACAGGATAGTAAAATTTGCAATATATGAAGTGCAATTATGTAAACTATAGTTAGAACATACAAATATGTTTTTTATGTTTGCTATACGTTAAAGTTGCTCTAGTTAAAACTGTTTTTGTTGACTTTTTTAGTTAGTTTTGATTTATATAATTAATAATTTTATAATTATAAATATTTATATGATTTAGTTAAATGATATTTAATTTAATTTTAAAACTAGATGCATCCACACATTAGTAACTAAAAAAAAAATTGGACACTCATTAGCTAAAATAAAATGTACTCTTTACATTTTGAACATCATTAACAAAATTTCTGACTCCACTACTACAGGTCAAAATGACATAAGTCATTCACTGTATTAAGCCTTTAATGTCGCATTCATTATTTATATTCACATGAAAAATCTAGAAAATGGGCGCATTAAAATTTAAATTCCGGCAAACACACACAACTTAAAAGTCATTCGCTACCTAAGACATTTAATATTGCAATCAATATTTAAATTTCAAAAGCACATAACTAAATTGAATGGAAAATTTATTAGAAAATGAACACATTAAAAAATTGAATTCACTTTAAAGAGTATATAACACATCAAACAAGCATGCATGCTCACGTGTCTAGTGTATTGTACAAACACACACGAGTTAAAGAATTTTTAAGTACCTCACTCCTTTAATGCACAATCACTATTTAAATTCCCAATTTACATTACAAACTTAAGTAATTTCAAATTTAAATAGTGACTACAATATTAAAGTCGTAACATATTGATTGACTAGTCATGTGCACCTTCACGACACATCACACACTAGACATGTGTGCCAACACTATTTTTGAGATATGACAATTTTTTTCACATGAATTCAAATAAAGTGGTTGTTTTTTTCTAAATTTATGTCACAAGAATTGAGTTATGTGATTTAGTAATTTAAATAGTGATTGCACGTTAAAGATATGAGGTAGTTAAACATAACTAATTCGTGTGTGTCTACAGAACACACTAAACATGTAAGACTGCACTTTTGGTTGTTAAGTTATACTCTTTTCACGTGATTTCAATTTTTGATGTGTCCATTCCCTAGATTTTTCACGTGTGTTTAGTTTTGTGCTTTATGAATCTAAAGATTCATTACAATGTTAAAGTGTGAGGTACTAAATGACTGTAAAGTTGTATGTGCCTCCACGACTTCCCTTGTACGACTCTCGTGAGTTTGATCTTTTAAATACTTGTTTCCCATATTTCACTTGAATTTAAATAACTGATCTATGAATTTGAATAATTTTTGCAACATTAAATGAGTAACATACTGAATGACTCTTAAGTCACGTGTGTCGCACGACATACTAGTCATGTGCGCTTGCACGACTATTAAGATGCTTTATTTGAATTCTAGTGATTTTGATCGAAAGGTGTCGGCCAATCGCTCAATCTAAGAAGCTTTCCCCTCTTCTTTACGGAAGTTAGTTTTTAATCTATTCCAGTTCATAGGTCAATTACAATCGTCAAACCAAGAGTAGTACCTTAATATATCTATGTAGATTTCGTAGCCAAAAGAGTCATATTATAGGATAAAAAAATGTTCAAAAGATTACTCTTAGTAGAAGTTTATCTATGTGGGAAAATTATTGGAGTGCCAAAACACCTAAAAAAATTTTTCCCATAAAAAATATAAAAAGATAAAATTCAACATTTATAAATGACTTAACTGAATTCACGTAAGAATGAATTTAGGAGATGAAAAAATTCAAATTAAATTCACATGACAAGATTTAGGGAATAAAGACTTTATTGAAATTCATGTGACAAGAGATTGTTATATCTCAAGAGTTGTGCAAGCTCATGACTAGTGTTTCGTGCAGGAACACATTACTTAAAAGTCATTCAGTATGTTACGCATTTAATGTCGCAACCACTATTTAAATTCATCAATACTTAACTAAATTCACATAAATATCTAGGGAATGAGAATATAAAAAAAACTAGTTCACGTGAAAAGAGTCTATGACATCTAGAAAGTCGTGCGGGCACACACAACTTAGTAGTTATTCATTATTTCACAAATATCACAATCATTATTGAAATTCCTAAAGCACATCAAAAATTTAATTCATGTGAAAAAAGAATAACACATCAAATAAACGTGCAAGCTCACGTGTCTAGTGTGTTGTACAAACAAACAAGAGATAAAACTTGTTAAGTACCTAAAGCCTTTAATGCACAATCACTATTTAAATTTTTTAATCACATAAAAAATTTCACGTGAAAGAATCCAAGAAACATGAAAAAAATTTGTTATATCTCGAGAATCGTGCATGCCCACATGACTGATGCGTCGTGCGGCACACGTGGCTTAATTAAGCTCATTCCCATAAAAAATATGAGAATTTAGTTATGTGGTTTAGTAATTTTTATAGCGATTACACATTAAAGATGTGATGTAGTTAATCATTACAAACTCATGTGTGTCTGCAGAACACATTAGACATGTAAGCTTGCACTTTTGGTTGATAAGTTATACTTTTTTCCCTTGATTTCAATTTTTTATGTGTCCATTCCCTAGATTTTTCACGTGTATTATGAATTTAAATATTGATTACAATGTAAAAGTGTGAGGTACTAATTGATTGTGAATTTGATTTTTTAGGTACTTGTTCCCTTTTTCACGCGAACTTAATTAAGTGCTCTATGAATTTCAATAATGGTTGCAACATTAAAAGAGTAACATAAATAATGATTATTAAGTCACGTGTGTTGCACGACATACTAGTCATGTGCGCTTGCACGACTATTAAGACGTTCGTGCGACATACTAGTCATGTGCGCTTGCACGACTATTAAGACGTTTCATTTGAATTCTATTTACCTATCGCTCAATTTAAGAAGCTTTCCCTTCTACTCTACGAAAATTATCTTTAAATCTATTTCACTTCATTGGTTTATCACTATTAAAAAACCAGAAGTAGTACCTTACTATATGTATGTAGGTTTGAGAAGCCAAAAGAGTCACGTAGGATAAATAGCGTCCAAATGATAACTCTTAGTAAAAATTTATCGATGTGGGAAAATGATTGGAGTGCGAAAAACATAATTTTTTTTTTGTATTAAAAATCTAAAAAGATAAAAACCAAACCTTTATAGAGGACTTAATTGAATTCACGTGAAAATGAATATGGGAAATGAAAATATTAAAATTACATTCACGTGATAAGATTTAGGGAATAGGAATTTCATTGAAATTCACGTGACAAGAGATTGTTATATCTCAAGAGTTGTTCAAGCTCACATGACTAGTTTGTCGTGTAAGCACACATGACTTAAGAGTCATTCAGTATTTTACGTCTTTAATGTCGCAACTACTATTTAAATTCATCAAGCACTTAACTAAATTCACATTAAAAAATCTAGGCAATGGGCATATACAAAATTGAGCTCAAGTGAAAAGAGTCTACCACATCTAGAAAGTCGTGCAGGACACACGCAACTTAGCAGTTATTCACTACATCACTCACATCACAATCATTATTGAAATTCCTAAAGCATATAACTAAATTCACATGAAGAACAATCTAGGGAATCGTCACACTAAAAATTGAATTCAAGTGAATAGAGTATAATACATCAAACAAATGTGCACGCTCACGTGTCTAATGTGTAATTACTACTTATATTCCTAAATCATATAACTTAATTGAATCATTTTTCACATAAAAAATTTAAGAAGGTAAAAGTAAACATTTATATAGAACTTAACTAGATTCATAAATGAATCTAGGAAACAAATCTCAAAAATTATATTCTTGTGACAATTTTTAGAAAATGACACTTCATTTGTGTTCACGTGAAAAGAGTTTATTATAACAACTTTTTTTAAGTTAGAAAAAAATTGGAAAATAAATAAAAATAAGTATAATTTACCTATATACACATCTTTTCTTTTCATAATCTCCATTATTCCCTACAAGTATCCCTTATTTTACTCTCAAACTCCAAATGTTTGATACATAAATCCTAACTCCCAAAATTAATATTTATTCCTTCCTTATTTCAATCCACAAATCACTCCCTATACCACACCAAAAATGGAATCAAAATTTCAGAAAATAATTTTTTATTTCTCAACAATAGAATTTCAGATTATAATAATAAAAAGTAAAAATAACATCAAAGTTGATAAAAATCAATCGTTATTTCTAAAAAAATCAAATTAAGAAAATGAAAAAATAAGATAAAAGCAAAAAACTTATAAAAAAAAGCAAAAAAAATAAAATCGATTGTATCATAAAAAAATTATATGTTGAATCAAGATTTAGAAAAACTCTTTTACTTTTTGGTGATGATTTTTTTTAAACAAACAACAACAAATGATTGAGATTTGAGAATAACGTGGAGAAAGAAATAGGAAAAATAATAACAATAAAAATAAAAATCAACTAATAGAAAGAAAATCAATTGATTGATAAACCTTATCAATCACAAATTACTATATTATGGAAGAATATTTGTTATTTAATTATATCAGGATTTCTTTTTATATTTGATTATTTTATTATTAAATAATATTTTTCTTATTTCATTCATATTGTTACAAATCTTTTGTTATATATCAAAAACTAGAATGTCGTATTTGATTTGCAATGTTTATACATGTTCGAATTTTAAATCTACATTGAAATACAAGTTCAAAAAAAAGAGAAAGAAATGGTTGGATCAGTCATTACACGATTATCACTGCCAAAGACACAATGTATCTCATTTATTTTGATTCTTAATTTAGTCTTGTCAGTGTTATTATTGATTCGATACATCACTGCTACATTCATTGTTTGTTCCACGCATTTGATACTAAATTTTCATGTGTATCTCGTTTATTTTGATAAAAACACTATGTATCAAATTAAATATCTTGATATATAAATACGTAAACATTGATAATATTATTGTATCAAATACATAATCAACTACTAAATGTTATCTTTATAGATACACTTTATTTCAGCTTACACACACTATTCTTTCACAACCTTATTGTATCAGATACATTATTATCAACAAAAAGAATTATAGAAAAAAGCATCTAATCAACTTGAAATCTTCCACAATTGCATATTTATCATTCAAGGCAAACAATATATCTTTCTTTCAGAATCACAGACTAAATAAAGATACTCTGATGATTCAAAAACCTGTTAACATTAAAGAAATTAGTGATACATTCTGTAAAACAGTTATTATATGCATCAATCACAAACAATCAAACAACTAAACTTATATACTTATATCAGGTACGAAATATAACTTTAATCTGATACATACCTCATTCTTGAACATTTTAATGCTTTTAAAATAAAATATATGCATAATGTTTCATCTATAAAGTATAGTATTCCACAAACAACAAGATTTACAAATAGTAATGTATCATGTTAGATATTTGGTAATGAAACAATAATTTAAATTAATATTGCATGTATCACACAGTAACTTGTTGATCTTTAATTCCAAGATTAGTTATTTAATGTATCTAATTAATAGGAGTATAGTACTTATCAATTTATACAAGAAACACAAATACTAATGTATAACGATTGAATGGTCATCTAAAAAATATAAATAAAAATCGAATTAACAACACATTATATGTAGTTTCATACCTCTGATTGTCAGATCTATTTTACCATGCAATTAAAACTCTGATCTATTCTATACATTGCAAATCGAGACTCATATTTTTTCCAGATTTTTGAATGTCACTTTTTTTTTTCTTAAGATTCTTCATTGTCTTAGCAAAATCAAAATATTCATGATGTAACTTCTCATTGTTTTTGTGATTTTGAATCAAAATTGAAAGGATCTTCGACGAATTGAAAGAAGAAATTTAAAATCCCACTTATGTATCATTCATAACTCACCTTGATTTTCCAGATTCTTGAACGTATTCATGATCATGTATCAGCTATTGTTTTCAACTTTTAAAATCTATTATGATTGGGGAAAGAATTGAAAGGTGAAAATTTGAATTGTTTGAAACCATACGAATTTGGAATAAAACTGAGAGAAAAAAATTATATTTTGAATTGAAGGCGGACAGATTTGGAAGAGAATTGGAGAAGAAAATTTAAATTTTGATTTGATTAAATATGATTAGATTTTGAAGAGATTGAAATCAATTAAATTAGCGTGATTTGAGGAACTAACAATCAATTTTATATTCTCTTTCCTTTAAAAGTGTAACTGAATTTGTTTTAATGTATCATATTTAATGTATCCGACTTATTTGCTATGTATCCGAATAACATTATTTTTAAGAAATTTTCATAAATTTTTAAAAAATAGAGATAGAATGTAATTTAATCTTACACTATGCTAACTAGTTCTTTACCCAAGACAATTAAATATATATTTTACAAGGAAATCAACTCTAAAAAAGATACACATTCCAATTTTTTTATTTCTTTACAGAAAATTACTGATTGAGCAAATTTATTTCTTTATATAATTAAATTTGTTTACTTTTCTAGTTAATAAAGATGGCTATTCAATTTTTTGTTTGATTTATAAAATAAGATATAATTTATTATATTGTGTTTATTTTATTTCAACTATTAAATACTATTTATTTCTCCATATTTAAATAACTGATAATCAAACGGAATAATATAGTTAAATTATCCTTCAATTTATTGCTTCTTAAGAGTGTCAAATCAAACAAACAAGTAAAGACGAACGAGGAAGTAGTAGTTAAAAGGGAAAATTGTATGAAATAACAAACTATTAATTTAAATTAAATGTTATAACCATAGTTTATTTTAGGGATAATTGTATAAAATGACAAACTAATAATATAAAATAAATATAGTAGCTACCCTTTGATTTATTTGTGTTTCATAGCAAACTGTTTGTCAGTCCCTCGTATTCTCGCTTGCCACTCTCCCTCTCTCTCGCGCTTCCTGTCGCTCGCCTCTCTCGCTTATACAATAAAATTGTATAAATTGTGTTTCTAATTGCATAAAGCGAGAGAAAATTGTATAAACACATGCAAATACATATATCTTCATCCTATACACTTATGATATATAAATATTTCCCCGCCAAGTCTGTTTTGAATTTCTCATTTTATTCAAATTCAAATTGTATATAGTTTCTCTCTTTCTCGTTTTATACATTCGATTCAATCATATATGTAACGACCTGTTTAGTCGTTTTGAGCAGCAGATTTTATTTCTGGAAAACTGGCTGGTGCGACGGACCCCACGACGGACCGTCATGGACACGACGGACCGTCGAGGGTGTCTCGTTCCAAAACACTTAGGAATTTTGAAATCTGAGTACTGAAATCGACTCTCTGAACTCTGTGACGGACCTGCAGGACGGACCGTCACAGGTACGACGAACCGTCGTGAGCCCCCGTCTCAAAACACTTCAACTCTTGAGAATTTGGTACTTGGAACAATTCTCTGAACGTCGTGATGGAAGTGCAGGACGGACCGTCACAGGCGTGACGGACCGTCACAGACCCTTTAGTGAAAATGGAGTCTTTTCACGTGAACTAGTTTTTTTATATTCTCATTCCCTAGTTATTTATGTGAATTTAGTTAAGTATGGATGAATTTAAATAGTGGTTGCGACATTAAATGCGTAACATACTGAATGACTTTTAAGTAATGTGTTCCTGCACGAAACACTAGTCATGAGCTTGCACAACTCTTGAGATATAACGATCTCTTGTCACATGAATTTCAATAAAGTCTTTATTCCCTAAATCTTGTCATGTGAATTTAATTTTAATTTTTTCATCTCCTAAATTTATTCTCACGTGAATTCAGTTAAGTCATTTATAAATGTTTACTTTTATCTTTTATATTTTTTATGCGAAATTTTTTTTTAGGTTTTTTGGCACTCCAATAATTTTCCCACATCGATAAACTTCTACTAAGAGTAGTCTTTTGAACATTTTTTTATCCTATAATATCACTCTTTTGGCTACGAAATCTACATAGATATATTAGTTGATTTTTATTTTTATTGTTATTATTTTTCCTATTTCTTTCTCCACGTTATTCTCAAATCTCAATCATTTGTTGTTGTTTTTTTAAAAAAAATCATCACCAAAAAGTAAAAGAGTTTTTCTAAATCTTCATTCAACATATAATTTTTTTATGATTCAATCAATTTTAATTTTTTTGCTTTTTTTTTATAAGTTTTTTGCTTTTATCTTATTTTTTCATTTCTTAATTTGATTTTATTAGAAATAACGATTGATTTTTATCAACTTTGATGTTATTTTTACTTTTTATTATTATAATCTGAAATTCTATTTTTGAGAAATAAAAAATTATTTTCTGAAATTTTGATTCCATTTTTGGTGTGGTATAGGGAGTGATTTGTGGATTGAAATAAGGAAGGAATAAATATTAATTTTGGGAGTTAGGATTTATGTATCAAACGTTTGGAGTTTGAGAGTAAAATAAGGGATACTTGTAGGGAATAATGGAGATTATGAAAAGAAAAGATGTGTATATAGGTAAATTATACTTATTTTTATTTATTTTCCATTTTTTTTCTAACTTAAAAAAAGTTGTTATAATAAACTCTTTTCACGTGAACACAAATGAAGTGTCATTTCCTAAAAATTGTCACAAGAATATAATTTTTGATATTTGTTTCCTAGATTTATTTATGAATTCCAAGATTCATTTATGAATCTAGTTAAGTTCTATATAAATGTTTAATTTTACCTTCTTAAATTTTTTATGTCAAAAATGATTCAATTAAGTTATATGATTTAGGAATATAAGTAGTAATTACACATTAGACACGTGAGCGTGCACATTTGTTTGATGTGTTATACTCTATTCATGTAAAATACTGAATGACTCTTAAGTCATGTGTGCTTACACGACACGCTAGTCATGTGAGCTTGAACAACTCTTGAGATATAACAATCTCTTGTCACGTGAATTTCAATGAAATTCCTATTCCCTAAATCTTATCACGTGAATGTAATTTTAATATTTTCATTTCCCATATTCATTTTCACGTGAATTCAATTAAGTCCTCTATAAAGGTTTGGTTTTTTATCTTTTTAGATTTTTAATACAAAAAAATTACGTTTTTCGCACTCCAATCATTTTCCCACATCGATAAATTTTTACTAAGAGTTATCATTTGGAAGCTATTTATCCTACGTGACTCTTTTGGCTTCTCAAACCTACATACATATAGTAAGGTACTACTTCTGGTTTTTTAATAGTGATAGATCAATGAAGTGAAATAGATTTAAAGATAATTTTCGTAGAGTAGAAGGGAAAGCTTCTTAAATTGAGCGATAGGTAAATAGAATTCAAATGAAACGTCTTAATAGTCGAGCAAGCGCACATGACTAGTATGTCGCACGAACGTCTTAATAGTCGTGCAAGCGCACATGACTAGTATGTCGTGCAACACACGTGACTTAATAATCATTATTTATGTTACTCTTTTAATGTTGCAACCATTATTGAAATTCATAGAGCACTTAATTAAGTTCGCGTGAAAAAGGGAACAAGTACCTAAAAAATCAAATTCACAATCAATTAGTACCTCACACTTTTACATTGTAATCAATATTTAAATTCATAATACACGTGAAAAATCTAGGGAATGGACACATAAAAAATTGAAATCAAGGGAAAAAAGTATAACTTATCAACCAAAAGTGCAAGCTTACATGTCTAATGTGTTCTGCAGACACACATGAGTTTGTAATGATTAACTACATCACATCTTTAATGTGTAATCGCTATAAAAATTACTAAACCACATAACTAAATTCTCATATTTTTTATGGGAATGAGCTTAATTAAGCCACGTGTGCCGCACGACGCATCAGTCATATGGGCATGCACGATTCTCGAGATATAACAAATTTTTTCATGTTTTTTGGATTCTTTTTCACGTGAAATTATTTATGTGATTTAAAAATTTAAATATTGATTGTGCATTAAAGGCTTTAGGTACTTAACAAGTTTTATCTCTTGTTTGTTTGTACAACACAATAGACACGTGAGCTTGCACGTTTATTTGATGTGTTATTCTCTTTTCACATGAATTAAATTTTTGATGTGCTTTAGGAATTTCAATAATGATTGTGATATTTGTGAAATAATGAATAACTACTAAGTTGTGTGTGCCCGCACGACTTTCTAGATGTCACAGACTCTTTTCACGTGAACAAGTTTTTTTATATTCTCATTCCCTAGTTATTTATGTGAATTTAGTTAAGTATTGATGAATTTAAATAGTGGTTGCGACATTAAATGCGTAACATACTGAATGACTTTTAAGTAATGTGTTCCTGCACGAAACACTAGTCATGAGCTTGCACAACTCTTGAGATATAACAATCTCTTGTCACATGAATTTCAATAAAGTCTTTATTCCCTAAATCTTGTCATGTGAATTTAATTTTAATTTTTTCATCTCCTAAATTCATTCTCACGTGAATTCAGTTAAGTCATTTATAAATGTTTACTTTTCTCTTTTTATATTTTTTATGCGAAATTTTTTTTTAGGTTTTTTGGCACTCCAATAATTTTCCCACATCGATAAACTTCTACTAAGAGTAATCTTTTGAACATTTTTTTATCCTATAATATGACTCTTTTGGCTACGAAATCTACATAGATATATTAGTTGATTTTTATTTTTATTGTTATTATTTTTCCTATTTCTTTCTCCACGTTATTCTCAAATCTCAATCATTTGTTGTTGTTTTTTTTAAAAAAAATCATCACCAAAAAGTAAAAGAGTTTTTCTAAATCTTCATTCAACATATAATTTTTTTATGATTCAATCGATTTTAATTTTTTTGCTTTTTTTTTATAAGTTTTTTGCTTTTATCTTATTTTTTCATTTTCTTAATTTGATTTTATTAGAAATAACGATTGATTTTTATCAACTTTGATGTTATTTTTACTTTTTATTATTATAATCTGAAATTCTATTTTTGAGAATATAAAAATTATTTTCTGAAATTTTGATTCCATTTTTGGTGTGGTATAGGGAGTGATTTGTGGATTGAAATAAGGAAGGAATAAATATTAATTTTGGGAGTTAGGATTTATGTATCAAACGTTTGGAGTTTGAGAGTAAAATATGGGATACTTGTAGGGAATAATGGAGATTATGAAAAGAAAAGATGTGTATATAGGTAAATTATACTTATTTTTATTTATTTTCCATTTTTTTTCTAACTTAAAAAAAGTTGTTATAATAAACTCTTTTCACGTGAACACAAATGAAGTGTCATTTCCTAAAAATTGTCACAAGAATATAATTTTTGATATTTGTTTCCTAGATTTATTTATGAATTCCTAGATTCATTTATGGATCTAGTCAAGTTCTATATAAATGTTTAATTTTACCTTCTTAAATTTTTTATGTCAAAAATGATTCAATTAAGTTATATGATTTAGGAATATAAGTAGTAATTACACATTAGACACGTGAGCGTGCACATTTGTTTGATGTGTTATACTCTATTCACGTAAAATACTGAATGACTCTTAAGTCATGTGTGCTTACACGACACGCTAGTCATGTGAGCTTGAACAACTCTTGAGATATAACAATCTCTTGTCACGTGAATTTCAATGAAATTCCTATTCCCTAAATCTTATCACGTGAATGTAATTTTAATATTTTCATTTCCCATATTCATTTTCACGTGAATTCAATTAAGTCCTCTATAAAGGTTTGGTTTTTATCTTTTTAGATTTTTAATACAAAAAAATTACGTTTTTCGCACTCCAATCGTTCTCCCACATCGATAAATTTTTACTAAGAGTTATCATTTGGACGCTATTTATCCTACGTGACTCTTTTGGCTTCTCAAACCTACATACATATAGTAAGGTACTACTTCTGGTTTTTTAATAGTGATAGATCAATGAAGTGAAATAAATTTAAAGATAATTTTCGTAGAGTAGAAGGGAAAGCTTCTTAAATTGAGCGATAGGTAAATAGAATTCAAATGAAACGTCTTAATAGTCGAGCAAGCGCACATGACTAGTATGTCGCACGAACGTCTTAATAGTCGTGCAAGCGCACATGACTAGTATGTCGTGCAACACACGTGACTTAATAATCATTATTTATGTTACTCTTTTAATGTTGCAACCATTATTGAAATTCATAGAGCACTTAATTAAGTTCGCGTGAAAAAGGGAACAAGTACCTAAAAAATCAAATTCACAATCAATTAGTACCTCACACTTTTACATTGTAATCAATATTTAAATTCATAATACACGTGAAAAATCTAGGGAATGGACACATAAAAAATTGAAATCAAGGGAAAAAAGTATAACTTATCAACCAAAAGTGCAAGCTTACATGTCTAATGTGTTCTGCAGACACACATGAGTTTGTAATGATTAACTACATCACATCTTTAATGTGTAATCGCTATAAGAATTACTAAACCACATAACTAAATTCTCATATTTTTTATGGGAATGAGCTTAATTAAGCCACGTGTGCCGCACGACGCATCAGTCATGTGGTCATGCACGATTCTCGAGATATAACAAATTTTTTTCATGTTTTTTGGATTCTTTTTCACGTGAAATTATTTATGTGATTTAAAAATTTAAATAGTGATTGTGCATTAAAGGCTTTAGGTACTTAACAAGTTTTATCTCTTGTTTGTTTGTACAACACAATAGACACGTGAGCAGGAATTTAATTTTTAATGCGCCCATTTTCTAGATTTTTCATGTGATTTAGTTCAGTGTTATATGAATATAAAAAATGAATGCGACATTAAAGGCTTAATATAGTGAATGACTCTTATGTCATTTTGGTCTGTAGTAGCGGAGTCAGAAATTTTGTTAATAATGTTCAAAATGTAAAGAGTACATTTTATTTTAGCTAATGAGTGTCCAATTTTTTTTTAGTTACTAATGAGTGGATGCATTTAGTTTTAAAATTAAATTAGATATCATTTAACTAAATCATATAAATATTTATAATTATAAAATTATTAATTATATAAATCAAAACTAACTAAAAAAGTCAACAAAAACAGTTTTAACTAGAGCAACTTTAACGTATAGCAAACATAAAAAACATATTTGTATGTTCTAACTATAGTTTACATAATTGCACTTCATATATTGCAAATTTTACTATCCTGTGGAGCTTTTGGTTTGTATAATTCGCTAGATACATCCTATTTTATATAAGTTATTCAACTTTGCATGAATTCATTTATACGTTGTAATTTGTATTAATTAAGATTTGTAATTGTATAATTATAAGTGTATATGATGAAAGTATATGTATTTGTATTTTTATATACATTTTTCTCTCGTTTTATACAAATATAAACGCATTCATACTTCTTATACATCTGTATACCGAATGGATAATCGTATATCAAAAAATGGCTAATTGTATACCGAATTAGATGACAAAAAAATGGGATGTTTGTTGCGAATTATACATAAAATAAAGGGCAACTTTCACATAGCAAACATAAAATTCATATTTGTATGCTATAGCAAAGTTCGCATAATACGCTCCGTAGCAAACTTATATATGTGTAATTCGCTATCCATATACAATTGAAGCAAATTGTATAAAACGAGAAAGAGATAAATTATATACAATTTAAATTGTATAAAACAAGAAAGCGAGAAAGACAAAACTGAATTATATAAAACGAGAAAGAGAAAAATTATATATAATTTGAATTTGTATAAAAAGAGAAAGAGAGAAAACAAAAAGAGACTTGTGCAGGGAATATATTGTCACGACCCAAAACCGAGCCGCGACTGGCACCCACATTTACCCTCCTATGTGAGCGAACCAACCAATCTAACCCTTAACATTTCAATGTATATCAACAGAAAATAATGCGGAAGACTTAAACTCATTAATAAAAACCAATTCAATAACTATTAAAATTCAACATCTATTATTATTATCCCCAAAATCTGGAAGTCATCACCACAAGAACATCTATCCTCAAATTACTAAACTAAGAGTATCCAAGAAAACAAAAACAAGTACAAAGCTAGTCCATGCCGGAAGTTCAAGGCATCAGGACTTGAAGAAGAAGATCCAGTCCAAGCTAGAAGCATTAGCTCACCCTGAAGATCTGGTGTGACGAAGACTGGCTAGAATTACTGTTGAGTTGAAGACGACGGCACGTTTGCTGCACTCCACAAATAACAAAGAAGAAAGAATAAAAGTAGGGGGTCAGTACAACCACAAGTACTGAGTAGATATCATCGGACAACTCAAAATAGAAGACAATATATATCAAGTAATATTATAAAATCAACTATGATGCTTAACATGTAGCAACAACAAGTACTATATCATTAACAATTACCGTCAAGTTCGCACATGAGGACTCAAGCCTCAATACCATACTCATTTGGGAATTGGGTTCATTAGATTGAGTATATTTATCATCTTTCAAGATTCATTATCTTTCTTCCTCTTGTGTCGGTACGTGACACTCCGCTCCCTCATTATCTTTATTCATCTTGTGTCGGTACGTGACACTCCGATCCCCTACTACTATGTGTCGGAACGTGACACTCCGATCCCCTAAATCTACGTGTCGGTTCGTGACACCCGATCCCCTAAATCTACGTGTCGGTTCGTGACACCCGATCCCCTAAATCTACGTGTCGGTTCGTGACACCCGATCCCCTAAATCTACGTGTCGGTTCGTGACACCCGATCCCCTAAATTTACGTGTCGGTTCGTGACACCCGATCCCTTAATTCTATGTGTCGGAAAGTGACACTCCGATCCCCTAATCTCATTCTATCAATTCATCAAGCCTTCTCTTATACCAAGGCATCATCATTCTCATTACTTTAGTTCATCAAGCCGTTTCTTATACTAAGGCATCATCAATCTCATTACTTTAGTTTATCAAGCCTTCTTTATTACCAAGGCATCATCATTAACGAAGAGATTAGGGTTTTTCAAGATTTGGGATTTAATAACTTCATCATGCTCATATAATCACAATTATATAAGCACATTCATGCAAGCATACAATTAAGCACATAGCAGGGTTTACAATACTATCAATACATATCATTCGCTATTAAGAGTTCACTACGAATATCGTAAAAACCATAACCTACCTCCACCGAAGATTAGCGATCAAGCAAACAATTTCCCAAGCTTTGTTTCTCTCTTCCTCGTTCGATTCTCTCTTTCCCTCTTCTTGTTCTCCCATAAAAAATATGAGAATTTAGTTATGTGGTTTAGTAATTTTTATAGCGATTACACATTAAAGATGTGATGTAGTTAATCATTACAAACTCATGTGTGTCTGCAGAACACATTAGACATGTAAGCTTGCACTTTTGGTTGATAAGTTATACTTTTTTCCCTTGATTTCAATTTTTTATGTGTCCATTCCCTAGATTTTTCACGTGTATTATGATTTAAATATTGATTACAATGTAAAAGTGTGAAGTACTAATTGATTGTGAATTTGATTTTTTAGGTACTTGTTCCCTTTTTCACGCGAACTTAATTAAGTGCTCTATGAATTTCAATAATGGTTGCAACATTAAAAGAGTAACATAAATAATGATTATTAAGTCACGTGTGTTGCACGACATACTAGTCATGTGCGCTTGCACGACTATTAAGACGTTCGTGCGACATACTAGTCATGTGCGCTTGCTCGACTATTAAGACGTTTCATTTGAATTCTATTTACCTATCGCTCAATTTAAGAAGCTTTCCCTTCTACTCTACGAAAATTATCTTTAAATCTATTTCACTTCATTGATCTATCACTATTAAAAAACCAGAAGTAGTACCTTACTATATGTATGTAGGTTTGAGAAGCCAAAAGAGTCACGTAGGATAAATAGCGTCCAAATGATAACTCTTAGTAAAAATTTATCGATGTGGGAAAATGATTGGAGTGCGAAAAACGTAATTTTTTTGTATTAAAAATCTAAAAAGATAAAAAACCAAACCTTTATAGAGGACTTAATTGAATTCACGTGAAAATGAATATGGGAAATGAAAATATTAAAATTACATTCACGTGATAAGATTTAGGGAATAGGAATTTCATTGAAATTCACGTGACAAGAGATTGTTATATCTCAAGAGTTGTTCAAGCTCACATGACTAGCGTGTCGTGTAAGCACACATGACTTAAGAGTCATTCAGTATTTTACATGAATAGAGTATAACACATCAAACAAATGTGCACGCTCACGTGTCTAATGTGTAATTACTACTTATATTCCTAAATCATATAACTTAATTGAATCATTTTTGACATAAAAAATTTAAGAAGGTAAAATTAAACATTTATATAGAACTTAACTAGATTCATAAATGAATCTTGGAATTCATAAATAAATCTAGGAAACAAATATCAAAAATTATATTCTTGTGACAATTTTTAGGAAATGACACTTCATTTGTGTTCACGTGAAAAGAGTTTATTATAACAACTTTTTTTAAGTTAGAAAAAAAATGGAAAATAAATAAAAATAAGTATAATTTACCTATATACACATCTTTCTTTTCATAATCTCCATTATTCCCTACAAGTATCCCTTATTTTACTCTCAAACTCCAAACGTTTGATACATAAATCCTAACTCCCAAAATTAATATTTATTCCTTCCTTATTTCAATCCACAAATCACTCCCTATACCACACCAAAAATGGAATCAAAATTTCAGAAAATAATTTTTTATTTCTCAAAAATAGAATTTCAGATTATAATAATAAAAAGTAAAAATAACATCAAAGTTGATAAAAATCAATCGTTATTTCTAATAAAATCAAATTAAGAAATGAAAAAATAAGATAAAAGCAAAAACTTATAAAAAAAAAGCAAAAAAATTAAAATTGATTGAATCATAAAAAAATTATATGTTGAATGAAGATTTAGAAAAACTCTTTTACTTTTTGGTGATGATTTTTTTTAAAAAAACAACAACAAATGATTGAGATTTGAGAATAACGTGGAGAAAGAAATAGGAAAAATAATAACAATAAAAATAAAAATCAACTAATATATCTATGTAGATTTCGTAGCCAAAAGAGTGATATTATAGGATAAAAAAATGTTCAAAAGACTACTCTTAGTAGAAGTTTATCGATGTGGGAAAATTATTGGAGTGCCAAAAAACCTAAAAAAAAAATTTCGCATAAAAAATATAAAAAGATAAAAGTAAACATTTATAAATGACTTAACTGAATTCACGTGAGAATAAATTTAGGAGATGAAAAAATTAAAATTAAATTCACATGACAAGATTTAGGGAATAAAGACTTTATTGAAATTCATGTGACAAGAGATCGTTATATCTCAAGAGTTGTGCAAGCTCATGACTAGTGTTTCGTGCAGGAACACATTACTTAAAAGTCATTCAGTATGTTACGCATTTAATGTCGCAACCACTATTTAAATTCATCCATACTTAACTAAATTCACATAAATAACTAGGGAATGAGAATATAAAAAAACTAGTTCACGTGAAAAGAGTCTGTGACATCTAGAAAGTCGTGCGGGCACACACAACTTAGTAGTTATTCATTATTTCACAAATAACACAATCATTATTGAAATTACTAAAGCACATCAAAAATTTAATTCATGTGAAAAGAGAATAACACATCAAATAAACGTGCAAGCTCACGTGTCTATTGTGTTGTACAAACAAACAAGAGATAAAACTTGTTAAGTACCTAAAGCCTTTAATGCACAATCACTATTTAAATTTTTAAATCACATAAATAATTTCACGTGAAAAAGAATCCAAAAAACATGAAAAAATTTGTTATATCTCGAGAATCGTGCATGCCCACATGACTGATGCGTCGTGCGGCACACGTGGCTTAATTAAGCTCATTCCCATAAAAAATATGAGAATTTAGTTATGTGGTTTAGTAATTTTTATAGCGATTACACATTAAAGATGTGATGTAGTTAATCATTACAAACTCATGTGTGTCTGCAGAACACATTAGACATGTAAGCTTGCACTTTTGGTTGATAAGTTATACTTTTTTCCCTTGATTTCAATTTTTTATGTGTCCATTCCCTAGATTTTTCACGTGTATTATGAATTTAAAGATTGATTACAATGTAAAAGTGTGAGGTACTAATTGATTGTGAATTTGATTTTTTAGGTACTTGTTCCCTTTTTCACGCGAACTTAATTAAGTGCTCTATGAATTTCAATAATGGTTGCAACAAAAAGAGTAACATAAATAATGATTATTAAGTCACGTGTGTTGCACGACATACTAGTCATGTGCGCTTGCACGACTATTAAGACGTTCGTGCGACATGCTAGTCATGTGCGCTTGCTCGACTATTAAGACGTTTCATTTGAATTCTATTTACCTATCGCTCAATTTAAGAAGCTTTCCCTTCTACTCTACGAAAATTATCTTTAAATCTATTTCACTTCATTGATCTATCACTATTAAAAAACCAGAAGTAGTACCTTACTATATGTATGTAGGTTTGAGAAGCCAAAAGAGTCACGTAGGATAAATAGCGTCCAAATGATAACTCTTAGTAAAAATTTATCGATGTGGGAAAATGATTGGAGTGCGAAAAACGTAATTTTTTTGTATTAAAAATCTAAAAAGATAAAAACCAAACCTTTATAGAGGACTTAATTGAATTCACGTGAAAATGAATATGGGAAATGAAAATATTAAAATTACATTCACGTGATAAGATTTAGGGAATAGGAATTTCATTGAAATTCACGTGACAAGAGATTGTTATATCTCAAGAGTTGTTCAAGCTCACATGACTAGCGTGTCGTGTAAGCACACATGACTTAAGAGTCATTCAGTATTTTACGTGAATAGAGTATAACACATCAAACAAATGTGCACGCTCACGTGTCTAATGTGTAATTACTACTTATATTCCTAAATCATATAACTCAATTGAATCATTTTTGACATAAAAAATTTAAGAAGGTAAAATTAAACATTTATATAGAACTTAACTAGATTCATAAATGAATCTAGGAATTCATAAATAAATCTAGGAAACAAATATCAAAAATTATATTCTTGTGACAATTTTTAGGAAATGACACTTCATTTGTGTTCACGTGAAAAGAGTTTATTGTAACAACTTTTTTTAAGTTAGAAAAAAAATGGAAAATAAATAAAAATAAGTATAATTTTTCTATATACACATCTTTTCTTTCATAATCTCCATTATTCCCTACAAGTATCCCTTATTTTACTCTCAAACTCCAAACGTTTGATACATAAATCCTAACTCCCAAAATTAATATTTATTCCTTCCTTATTTCAATCCACAAATCACTCCCTATACCACACCAAAAATGGAATCAAAATTTCAGAAAATAATTTTTTATTTCTCAAAAATAGAATTTCAGATTATAATAATAAAAAGTAAAAATAACATCAAAGTTGATAAAAATCAATCGTTATTTCTAATAAAATCAAATTAAGAAAATGAAAAAATAAGATAAAAGCAAAAAACTTACAAAAAAAAGCAAAAAAATTAAAATCGATTGAATCATAAAAAAATTATATGTTGAATGAAGATTTAGAAAAACTCTTTTACTTTTTGGTGATGATTTTTTTTTAAAAAAACAACAACAAATGATTGAGATTTGAGAATAACGTGGAGAAAGAAATAGGAAAAATAATAACAATAAAAATAAAAATCAACTAATATATCTATGTAGATTTCGTAGCCAAAAGAGTGATATTATAGGATAAAAAAATGTTCAAAAGATTACTCTTAGTAGAAGTTTATCGATGTGGGAAAATTATTGGAGTGCCAAAAAACCTAATTTTTTTTTCGCATAAAAAATCTAAGAAGATAAAAGAAAACATTTATAAATGACTTAACTGAATTCACGTGAGAATGAATTTAGGAGATGAAAAAATTAAAATTAAATTCACATGACAAGATTTAGGGAATAAAGACTTTATTGAAATTCATGTGACAAGAGATTGTTATATCTCAAGAGTTGTGCAAGCTCATGACTAGTGTTTCGTGCAGGAACACATGACTTAAAAGTCATTCAGTATGTTACGCATTTAATGTCGCAACCACTATTTAAATTCATCAACACTTAACTTAATTCACATAAATATCTAGGGAATGTTGCCAATCTGTGTTATGAAAATCAGAAATTACTGGTTGTAATAAATCATTCAGAAACACGAAGTAACTGAGATTTTTAGAACCAGTAAATAAGATGAACATAAATTTATTTGTAAAAAATAATTGATTCTGTAAAACTTACCAGAATCTGGAATATTTTTTTTTGATAATTTAGGAAGAAAATCAAGTCCACTGAATTCACAGTGTCCCCTTAAGGAAGTTATTCCCCTCTAGTATCCGAGGTTTGATTTGGAATATAACCTCCCAGGGTAAAATGATCTTAATCAGTAGAGTATAAATACCAAAAACTCTACTGTCAGCGAATCAATCCACAGCAGGAAAGTACACGAAGAAATATTTGTTTTTAAGAAGAAGAAGATCAGAAAATTCGTTAGGAAATATTCTGAAGACTGAATGGTATTTATAGACAAGAAGAATATATTCTGAAAGGTTGCAACCCTTTCAGAATTGACACGACCATTAATGAAAGATTGCAAACTTTCAAATGGTATTGACTGTTCCTGAAAGTTGCAACCTTTCAGAACAGTGGCGGGAATTTTTTGAAATATAACGGAATTTAAAACGGTCACGTGCGCGAATCCGAGTCGGGTCGGGTTAACTAAAAAATTGAAAACATTTCGGTTAACTTCTGTTATCAAATAATTAATTGAAAATAATTTTTTGGCCATTTAATTAATTAAATAAATAATTAAAATAAATTTGTTCAAAAAATTATCTCTCGATCATTTGCCAAAGCCAAAGCCGAAGCTGAAACGAGCGACGACGATGACGACGGCGCGAGGTGGGTCCCTCTTTCCAACTCTTTTAACAATTAATAGGAGTGTTTATTTATTTAAACTCTCCTATTTTCATTTCCATTACCGATTAGGGACTATTGCCTTTTTCATTAAAGCATTAGAGGACTTTTCAAGTTCCCAACCTTTCAAGTTCTAAACTTTTCAAATTCCTCTCCTTCCCTCTATTTCCCATCAATTCTTGCTACATACCCAACAATCCCCCACATTGATGGGGAATAGTTATAACATAGGAATGCACGGACAATTGTGTACTTTACAAGCAAGGATTAATTGCATCTGGATAAGTAGGTTTCCCCTTGGACTTTCCGTAGTGAACATATGTCGGATATACTCGGTAAATCGGTATATGTGATATCTTTGAACCGTAGAATTTTGGTGTATACCTAGACATCCATATGACACACAATTAACCCTTTACTGTTTATAATTCTTACGGTTGTGTTCGTTTCAGCCATGAACACCTCCTGGTTTCATGAGTGTATAGAGAATAGGCTTTTGACATAAAATTCTCTTTGAAGCGGCTTCCACTTAACACTCACATAGGTTATTTCTAACCGTGTCATCTCGTAGATACACTATTTGGTCAAATCTACCAAACTTAGCAAATCATTAAAAAACTTTAAGCTTTATTACCTCATTAACAAGACTTAAAGTCTTAACCTTTTCCTGAACATTGTCTTCACCATGAGAATGGATTGAGTTAATTGACAATGTCGAACCGTCAGCCACAACTTTGTTTTTTCCCTTGAATCTAGCTCTTGGGATCTCCAATATGCTAGATAGAGTTACCGTCATGCTGACTTGTCCTAAGCCGTAAACCCATTCCCTTAGATGATCTTTCAACTGCCTCTCTCACTAGGCCTTTCGTTAGTGGATCTGACACATTATCGCTTGACTTTACATAGTCAATTGTGATGATTCCACTAGAGAGCAGTTGTCTTATGGTGTTATGTCTACGTCGTATATGACGAGACTTCCCGTTGTACATAACGCTCCCTGCCCTACCTATTGCTGCTTGACTATCTTAATGTATGCAAATTGGTCCAACAGGTTTGGGCCAGAATGGAATATCCTCTAGGAAATTCCGGAGCCATTCCGCTTCTTCACCAGCCTTATCCAAAGCAATGAATTCAGATTCCATTGTGGAGCGAGCAATACATGTCTGTTTGGAAGATTTTCAAAAGACAGCTCCTCCACCAAGTATGGATACATAACCACTCGTGGATTTTACATCATTTGACCCGGTGATCCAATTTGCATCACTATATCCTTCAATCACAGCAGGATATTTATTAGAATGCAAAGCATAATGTTGTGTCCATTTTAGATAACCCAACACACGTTTCATAGTCATCCAGTGAGTTTGATTCAGATTACTAGTGTACCGACTCAGTTTACTAATAGCACATGCTATATCTGGTCGCGTGCAATTCATAATATACATCAAACTTCCCAACACTCTGGCATATTCCAATTGAGAGTCACTTTGACCTTCATTCTTTTTAAATGTACAACTTAAATCAATTGGAGTTTTGACTACATTGAAATTCAAGTAATTGAACTTATCCAATACTTTTTCAATATAATAAGATTGAGATAATGCTAATCCCTGGGGAGTTTTGATAATCCTGACCCCTAAGATCAAATCAGCAGCTCCTAAGTCTTTCATATCGAACTTGCTGGACAACATGCGCTTAGTAGCATTTATATCGTCAATTTCTTTACTCATTATTAACATGTCATCAACATACAAACAAAAAATTACTTCATGATTCATAACATTTTTATTGTAAACACATTTATCACATTCGTTAATCTTGAATCCATTTGCCAACATTATTTGATCAAATTTAGCATGCCATTGTTTGGGTGCTTGCTTGAGTCCATAAAGTGACTTCACAAGTCCGCACACTTTCTTTTCTTTACCAAGAACTATAAACCCTTCAGGTTGTTCCATGTAAATTTCTTCCTCTAACTCTCCATTTAAGAAGGCTGTCTTTACATCCATTTGGTGGATTTTAAGATCATGTACTGCTGCTAGTGCTATTAACATCCTAATTGATGTTATCCTTATTACAGGAGAGTATGTGTCAAAGTAGTCCAGACCTTCCTTTTGTCTGTACCCTTTGACTACCAGTCTAGCCTTATATTTGTCAATAGTCCCATCAGGTTTCATTTTCCTTTTAAAGATTCATTTTGATCCTAAAGGTTTATTTCCTGGAGGAAGATCAGTCAATTCCCAAGTGTGATTGCTTAAAATTGATTCAATCTCACTATTGACTGCTTCTTTCCAATAAGTTGACTCTGACGAAGACATAACTGCTTTAAATGTTTGAGGCTCATTTTGAAGCAATAGTGCTACAAAATCTGGTCCGAAAGAAACAGATTTTTGTTGTCGAGTACTTCGCCTAGGTTCCTCACTAGTTAGAATATTTTCCATTGATTCTTCTCGTGGTCGTTTAGGTCTTTCACTTGTTGACTCACTTTCAGTTTTATACGGATAAATGTTTTCAAAAAACTCTGCATTATCTGATTCAATTATCGTATTAACATGAATCTCGGGATTATCAGATTTGTGAACCAAAAATCGACATGCTTTACTATTCACAGCATACCCAATAAAGACACAATCTATTGTTTTGGGTCCAATTTTAACCCTCTTAGGTAAAGGAACCTCTACCTTGTCTAAACACCCCCACACTTTAAAATATTTCAAGTTGGGTTTTCTTCCTTTCCACAACTCATATGGAATTGATTGTGTTTTTCGATAAGGTACTCTATTGAGTATTTTATTAGCTGTAAGGATGGCTTCCCCCCAAAGATTTCGCGGTGAACCAGAATTGATCATTAAGGCATTCATCATTTCCTTTAATGTTCTGTTCTTCCGTTCTGCCAAACCATTTAACTGTGGTGTATAAGGTGCAGTATTTTGATGAACAATACCATATTCCAAACATATCTCTGCAAAAGGAGATTCATATACTCCACCCCTATCACTCCGAATCATTTTTATCTTTAGATTCAATTGGTTTTCCACTTCATTTTTGTATTGCTTAAATGCATCAATTGCTTCATCCTTACTATTAAGCAAATATACATAAAAAAAATCGAGTGCAGTCATCAATAAAAGTTATAAAATACTTTTTCCCACCACGAGATGGTGTTGACTTCATATTGCATATATCTGTGTGAATTAAGTCTAAAGTTTTAGAATTTCTTTCAACAGACTTGTAAGGATGTTTAACAAACTTACTTTCCACACAAATTTCACATTTCGACTTATCACATTTGAAATCAGGCAATACTTCTAGATTAACCAATTTTCGCAAGGCTTTGTAATTTACATGTCCCAAACGGGCATGCCATAAATCACTTAACTCCAATAAGTAAACAGAAGCAGAATTTTTATTAATACTGTTAATAACCATTACATTTAGTTTGAAAAGACCCTCATTGAGGTAGCCCATTCCTATGAACATTTCATTCTTACTTATTACAACTTTATCACTAACTAGGACACACTTAAACCCGTTCTTAATGAGTAGTGCAGTAGAAACTAAATTCTTCCTAATAGTAGGGACATGCAGAACATTGTTTAAAGTGAACACTTTGTCGGATGTCATTTTCAACATTACTTTCCCAGTTCCTGCAATCCTTGTGGTATATGTGTTTCCCATGAATAAATCTTCATCGTACTCAGTAGGAGTGTACGTTGCAAAGGCTTCTTTTGCAGAGCAAATATGTCTAGTAGCACCTGAGTCGAGAAACCACTCCTTGGGATTTCCAACTAAGTTACACTCTGATATCATTGCACACAAGTCATCTGCATCTTCCATCTTTTCCACGATGTTTACTTGACTTTTGCCTTTGCCTTTGTTTTTGTCCTTTCTTGGAGCATGACAATCAGAAGATCTATGTCTAGCCTTGCCACAATTATAACAGTTGCCTTTGAATTTCTTCTTGGCCTGTTCTGACTTCTGCCCGTTGGACTTCTTTCTCTTTTTGTCTTTGGTAGGAGCTTCTTTAACAATATTAACTCCAATGATTGTTGAACTCTTACGCGACTTCTTTTAGGCATTTTTGTTATCTTCTTTAATCTTGAGACGAATCACAAGATCTTCAAGCTTCATTTCATTACGCTTGTGCTTTAGATAATTCTTGAAATCATTCCACGAAGGAGGCAACTTCTCGATCATTGCAACCACTTGAAAAGCTTCATTTACTACCATATCTTCAGCAATCAGATCATGGAGAATAAGTAGAAGTTCCTGCACTTGTGATCCAACAGTTTTACTATCTACCATTTTATAGTCTAAAAACTTTGCTACCGCAGACTTTTTCAAGCATGCATCTTCTGTCTTATATTTCTTCTCAAGTGCATTCCACAACTCTTTTGAAGTTGTTATTGCACTATAGACATTATATAAGTCATCCTCTAAAGCACTCAAAATGTAACCTTTACATAGGAAGTCTGACTGTTTCCATGCTTCAACAATCATAAATTTTTCCCTATCTGGCATATCATCAGCAGGTACTGGAGCATCTTCACTCGTAAATTTCTGCAGACCAAGAGTGGTAAGCCATAAAAATACTCGTTGCTGCCATCCTTTGAAATTCACACCTGTGAATTTACCCGGTTTCTCTGCTTGTGATACAAGAGTTCGGGTTGGTGCAGCAACAGCCACTGTAACACCAGTGTTTTTCATTTCTGATAAACAAAATTGATACAATATAAGTAAGCAATAAATTATAATTGCAGACTTAAAGGAGTATAAAATCACAGATTTTTGTCTCCACCAGAAACACAGATTTAAATTAATTTCCTTAAGATTGTTGTCAATCTGTGTTATGAAAATCAGAAATTACTGGTTGTAATAAATCATTCAGAAACACGAAGTAACTGAGATTTTTAGAACCAGTAAATAAGATGAACATAAATTTATTTGTAAAAAATAATTGAATCTGTAAAACTTACCAGAATCTGGAATATTTTTTTTTGATAATTTAGGAAGAAAATCAAGTCCACTGAATTCACAGTGTCCCCTTAAGGAAATTATTCCCCTCTAGTATCCGAGGTTTGATTTAGAATATAACCTCCCAGAGTAAAATGATCTTAATCAGTAGAGTATAGATACCAAAAACTCTACTGTCAGCGAATCAATCCACAACAGGAAAGTACACGAAGAAATATTTGTTTTTAAGAAGAAGAAGATCAGAAAATTCGTTAGGAAATATTCTGAAGACTGAATGGTATTTATAGACAAGAAGAATATATTCTGAAAGGTTGCAACCCTTTCAGAATTGACACGACCATTAATGAAAGGTTGCAAACTTTCAAATGGTATTGACTAAACCTGAAAGTTGCAACCTTTCAGAACAGTGGCAGGAATTTAACGGGTCACGCGCGCGGATCCGAGTCGGGTCGGGTTAACTAAAAAGTTGAAAACATTTCGGTTAACTTCTGTTATCAAATAATTAATTGAAAATAATTTTTTGGCCATTTAATTAATTAAATAAATAATTAAAATAAATTTGTTCAAAATATTATCTCTAGATCGATCATTTGCCAAAGCCGAAGCCGAAGCGAGCGACGACGACGACGACGGCGCGAGGGGGGTCCCTCTTTCCAACCCTTTTAACAATTAATAGGAGTGTTTATCTATTTAAACTCTCCTATTTTCATTTCCATTACCGATGAGGGACTATTGCCTTTTTCATTAAAGCATTAGAGGACTTTTCAAGTTCCCAACCTTTCAAGTTCTAAACTTTTCAAATTCCTCTCCTTCCCTCTATTTCCCATCAATTCTTGCTACATCCCCAATAGGGAATGAGCATATAAAAAAACTAGTTCACGTGAAAAGAGTCTGTGACATCTAGAAAGTCGTGCGGGCACACACAACTTAGTAGTTATTCATTATTTCACAAATATCACAATCATTAATAAAATTCCTAAAGCACATCAAAAATTTAATTCATGTGAATAGAGAATTACACATCAAATAAACGTGCAGGCTCACGTGTCTAGTGTGTTGTACAAACAAACAAGAGATAAAAATTGTTAAGTACCTAAAGCCTTTAATGCACAATCACTATTTAAATTTTTAAATCACATAAATAATTTCACGTGAAAAAGAATCCAAGAAACATGAAATTTTTTTGTTATATCTCGACAATCGTGCAGGCCCACATGACTGATGTGTCGTGCGGCACACATGGCTTAACTAAGCTCATTCCCATAAAAAATATGAGAATTTAGTTATGTGGTTTAGTAATTTTTATAGCGATTACACATTAAAGATGTGATGTAGTTAATCATTACAAACTCATGTGTGTCTGCAGAACACATTAGACATGTAAGCTTGCTCTTTTGGTTGATAGTTATACTTTTTCCCCCTGATTTCAATTTTTTATGTGTCCATTCCCTAGATTTTTCACGTGTATTATGAATTTAAATATTGATTACAATGTAAAAGTGTGAGGTACTAATTGATTGTGAATTTGATTTTTTAGGTACTTGTTCCCCTTTTCACGTGAATTTAGTTAAGTGCTCTATGAATTTCAATAATGGTTGCAAGATTAAAAGAGTAACATAAATAATGATTATTAAGTCACATGTGTTGCACGACATACTAGTCATGTGCGCTTGCATGACTATTAAGACGTTCGTGCGACATACTAGTCATGTGCGCTTGCACGACTATTAAGACGTTTCATTTGAATTCTATTTATTTTGATTGAAAGGCGTCGACCTATCACTCAATCTTAGAAGCTTTCCCCGAAACTTTCCCCTCTTCTCTACAGAATTCATCTTTAGATCTATTTCAGTTAATGGGTCAATCACTATCTTCAAACCAAGAGTTACCTTAATATATTAATGTAGATTTCGAAGCCAAAACAATCACATTTTAGGATAAATAATGTTCAAAGGATTACTCATAATTGAAGTTTATCAACGTGGGAAAATTATTGGAGTGCCAAAAAACTTAATGTTTTTTTCCGCATAAAATATCTAAGTAGATAAAAGTAAACTTTTATAGATAAATTAACTGAATTCACGTCAAAATGAATTTAGGAAATGAAAATATAAATATTAAATTCACGTGAAAAGATTTAGGGAATAGAGACTTTATCGAAATGCACGTGACAAGAGATTGTTATATCTCAAGAGTTGTTAAGCTTACATGACTAGTGTGTCGTGCAGGGACACATGACGTAAAAGTCATTCACTATGTTAAGCATTTAATGTCAAAACCAATATTTTAATTCATCAACCACTTAACTAAATTCACATAAAAAATCTTGGGAATGAGCATATAAAAATTTAATTCACATCAAAAGAGTCACTCACATCTAGAAAGTCGTGCAGGCACACACAACTTAGCAGTTATTTCATTACCTCACGTATATCACAATCATTACTGAAATTCCTAAAACACATCAAAAAATGAATTCACCTGAAAAGAGTGTAACACATCAAATAAACGTGCAGGCTCACATGTCTAATGTGTTGTACGAACAAACACGAGATAAGAATTGTTAAGTACCTAACGCCTTTAATGCACAATCATTATTTAAATTTTTAAATCACATAACTAATTTCACGTAAAAAAGAATCCAAGAAACATGAAAAAAATTTGTTATATCTCGAGAATCGTGCACGCCCACATGACTAATGTGTGAGCGACACACGTGGCTTAACTAAGCTCATTCCCTAAAAAATATGAGAATTTAGTTATGTGGTTTAGTAATTTTTATAGCGATTGCATATTAAAGATGTGATGTAGTTAATCATTACAAACTCATGTGTGTCTGCAGAACACACTAGACATGTAAGCTTGCACTTTTGGTTTATAAGTTATACTTTTTTTCCGTGATTTCAAATTTTTAGTGTCAATTCCCTAGATTTTCACGTGTATTATGAATTTAATTATTGATTACAATGTTAAAGTGTGAGGTACTAATTGATTGTGAATTTGATTTTTTAGGTACTTGTTCTCTAGATTTTTTTTTCACGTGAATTTAATTAATGTTGTTCATCTTGTATTCCAAACATACTTAGAACAAAACTTTGAACATCTTTGTAAGACAACAAAGTTTAAGAACATTTTACAACTACAAAATTAAAAATAGTAGCGAAACTAGAATCAGAAACCGATAAAAAATATACGAAATATTTTCCTTAAAGAAGAATTGTTGTTAATATATGTCTAAAGAATCTTAATGATTCCAACAAATATGCAGAAACATGAAGTTACTAAGTTTAATGAACCAGTGAAGAACAAGAATAGAAGAAGTGAATTAATTCACAAATCTAAAAATTTTAAAACACGTACCAGAATTTGGAAAAATTTTAATAGGAAAAAGATCAAGTCCATTGAACTCACAGTGTCCCCTTAAGGACGTGATTCCCCTCTATTATCCGAGGTTTGATTTGGAATATGACCTCTCAGGGTAAAATGATCTCAATCTCCAGAGTATAGTTACCAAAAACTCCGGTGTCAGTGAACCACTCAATGGCAGTAAACTACACTTAGAATACTAGATTTAGTAGTTGAAGAAGAAGTCCATGAATTCTATATTAAAATGAGAGGAATTCCCTCAATTTATAGAAAACAAAGGGTAGTGCGAAAAGTTTCTTATTGTGCCTTACCGGAAAGGTCACAAACCTTTGGAAAAGTCACAATCTTTAAGAAAGGCCGTCACCTTTCATAAAAGTCACAACTTTTCATAAAAGTCACAACTTTTCATAAAAGTCACAACTTTTCATAAAAGTCACAACTTTTCATAAAAGTCACGACTCTTCATAAAAGTCGCAACTCTTCATTTTCCATTCACACCTTTTTAAAATCCAACAATCCCCCGCATAAATGGGGAATGACTCGAAGACAAACAAAAGGACAAGTATGTGTACTTTACAAGCAAGAATTAATTGCATCTAGATAAGTAGGTTTCCCCTTGGACTTTCCGTAGTGAACATATGTCGCATATACTGGGTCTATTGGTAGATGTGATATCTTTGAACCGTCGAACTTTGGTGTATACCTAGACAACCATATGTCACACAATTAACCCTTTACCGTTTATGGTTCTTACGGTTGTGTTCGTTTTAGCCATGAACACCTCCTGGTTCCATGAGTGTATAGAGAGATGGGCTTTTGACAATCATCTTCTTTGAAGCGGCTTACACTTCACACTCACATAGGTGATTCCTAACCGTGTTATCGCGTAGATACACTATTTGGTCAACTCTGCCAAACTTAGCAAATCATTAAAATCATTAAGATTTATTAACTCATTAACAAGCCTTAATGTTGTATCCTTGTCCCTGAGCATTGTCTTCATCATGAGAATGGATTGAGTTTGTTGACAATGCCGAACCGTCATTCACAACTTTATTTTTCTCCTTGACATGACTTAAAAGTCATTCAGTATGTTACGCATTTAATGTCGCAACCACTATTTAAATTCATCAACACTTAACTGAATTCACATAAATATCTTGGGAATGAGCATATAAAAAAATTAGTTCACGTGAAAAGAGTCTGTGACATCTAGAAAGTCGTGCGAGCACACACAACTTAGTAGTTATTCATTATCTCACAAATATCACAATCATTATTGAAATTCCTAAAGCACATCAAAAATTGAATTCATGTAAAAAGAGAACAACACATCAAATAAACGTGCAGGCTCACATGTCTAGTGTGTTGTACAAACAAACAAGAGATAAAAATTGTTAAGTACCTAACGCCTTTAATGCACAATCATTATTTAAATTTTTAAATCACATAACAAATTTCACGTGAAAAAGAATCCAAGAAACATGAAAAAAATTTGTTATATCTCGAGAATCGTGCACGCCCACATGACTAATGTGTCGTGCGGCACACATGGCTTAACTAAGCTCATTCCCTAAAAAACATGAGAATTTAGTTATGTGGTTTAGTATTTTTTATGGCGATTGCACATTAAAGATGTGATGTAGTTAATCATTACAAACTCATGTGTCTCTGCAGAACACACTTTTGGTTGATAAATTATACTTTTTTCCGTGATTTCAAATTTTTATGTGTCCATTCCCTAGATTTTTCACATGTATTATGAATTTAAATATTGATTACAACATTAAAGTGTGAGGTACTAATTGATTGTGAATTTGATTTTTTAGGTACTTGTTCCCTTTTTCACGCGAATTTAATTATGTGCTCTATGAATTTCAATAATGGTTGCAAAATTAAAAGAGTAACATAAAGAATGATTATTAAGTCATGTGTGTTGCACGACATACTAGTCATGTGCGCTTGCACGACTATTAAGACGTTTGCACGACATACTAGTCATGTGCGCTTGCACGACTTTTAAGACATTTCATTTGAATTCTATTTATTTTGATTGAAAGGCTCAATCTTAGAAGCTTTCCCCGAACTTTCCCCTCTTCTCTAATCTTTAGATTATTTCAGTTCATGGGTCAATCACTATCGTCAAACCAAGAGCAGTACCTTAATATATTAATGTAGATTTCGAAGCCAAAAGAATCACATTTTAGGATAAATAATGTTCAAAGGATTACTCTTAATTGAAGTTTATCAACGTGGGAAAATTATTGGAGTACCAAAAAACTTAATGTTTTTTTCCTCATAAAATATCTAAGTAGATAAAAGTAAACATTTATAGATAAATTAACTGAATTCACGTCAAAATGAATTTAGGAAATGAAAATATAAATCTTAAATTCACCTGAAAAGATTTAGGGAATAGAGACTTCATCGAAATGCACGTGACAAGAGATTGTTATATCTCAAGAGTTGTTAAGCTTACATGACTAGTGTGTCGTGCAGAGACACGTGACTTAAAAGTCATTCACTATGTTACGCATTTAATGTCGCAACCACTATTTAAATTCATCAACCACTTAACTAAATTAACATAAAAAATCTTGGAAATGAGCATATAAAAATTTAATTCACGTCAAAAGAGTCTCTCACATCTAGAAAGTCGTGCAGGCACACACAACTTAGCAGTTATTTATCACCTCACGCATATCACAATCATTACTTAAATTCCTAAAACACATCAAAAATTGAATTCACCTGAAAAGAGTGTTACACATCAAATAAACGTGCAGGCTCACTTTTCCAGTGTATTGTACGAACAAACCCGAGATAAGGATTGTTAAGTACCTCATGCCTTTAATGCACAATCATTATTTAAATTTTAAAATCATATAACTAATTTCACGTGAAAAAGAATCTAAGGAACATGAAAAGAATTTGTTATATCTCAAGAATCATACACGCCCACTTGACTAATGTGTCGTGCGGCATCCGCGACTTCAATGAGCTCATTCCCTAAAAAATACGTGAATTTAGTTATGTGGTCTAGTAATTTTTATAGTGATTACACATTAAAGGTGTGAGGTAATCATTATTAACCTGTGTGTGTCTGTAGAACACACTAGACATGTAAGCCTCCACTTTTGGTTGATAAGTTTTACTTTTTCACGTGATTTCAATTTTTGAAGTGTCCATTCCCTAGATTTTTCACGTTTGTTTAGTTTTGTGCTTTATGAATTTAAATATTGGTTACAATGTTAAATGTGTGAGGTACTAAATGACTGTAAAGTTGTCTGTGCCTTCACGACTTTCCTGGTGTAGCTCCCGTGAATTTGATTTTTTAAGTACATGTTCCATAGATATTTTTCACGTAAATTTAGTTAACTTCTCTATGAATTTCAATAATTTTTGCAACATTAAATGAGTATCATACAGAATGACTCTTAAGTCATGTGTGTCGTACGACATACTAGTCATGTGCACTCGCACGACTATTAAGAAGCGTCATTTGAATTCTATTTATTTTGATTGAAAGGTGTCGACCTATCACTCAATCTAAGAAGTTTTTCCCGAAGGTTTCCCCTCTTCTCTACGGAAGTCATCATTTAATCTATTTCAGTTCATGGGTTAATCACTATCGTCAAACCAAGAGTAGTACCTTATAATATGTATGTAGATTTTTAAACCAAAAGAGTCACATTTTAGGATAAATGTGTTCAAAAGATTACTCTTAATAGAAATTTATTGATGTGGGAAAATTATTGGAGTTCCAAAAAAGTTAAAAAAAAATTTCGCATAAAAAATCTAATAAGATAAAAGTAAATATTTATAGAGGACTTAATTAAATTTACGTGAATGTGAATTTAAGAAATGAAAATATTAAAATTAAATTCATGTGACATGATTTAGGGAATAGAGACTTTATCGAAATTTACGTGACGAGAAATTGTTATATTTAAAGAGTTGTGCTAGCTCACATGGCTAGTGTGTCGTGCAGGAAAACATGACTTAAAAGTCATTCAATATGCTACACATTTAATGTCACGACCACAGTTTAAATTCATCAACTGCTTAACTAAATTTACATAAAAAATCCAGGGAATGAGCATATAAAAAAATTTAGTTAACGTTAAAAGAGTGTCACATCTAGAAAGTCGTGCAAGCACACACAACTTAGCAGTTATTCATTACCTCACGCATATCACAAACATTATTGAAATTTCTAAAGCACATCAAAAATTGAATTCACGTGAAAAGAGTGTAACATATCAAATAAACGTGCAGGCTTATATGTCTAGTGTGTTAAGACAAATACATGATTTTTTCATGTGAATTTAGTTATGTGATTTAATAATTTAAACGGCAATTGCACATTAAAGATGTGAGGTAGTTAACCCTTACTAACTAATGTGTGTTTACATAACACACTAGACATGTAAGCTTGTACTTTTCTTTGATAAGTTATAATCTTTTCACGTTATTTTTTATTTTTAATGTGTTCATTCCCTAGATTATTTCACGTGTGTATGTATAACTATCCGGATTTGACACTCTTTTCACGTGAATTTAATTTTTTAAGTTATGATTTCCTAGATTTTTTTCACGTGAATTTAGTTAACTTTTTTATGAATTTCAATAATGGTTGCAACATAAAATGAGTAATAACATACCGAATGACTTTAAGTCACGTATGTCGTACGACATACTAGTCATCTGAGTTTGCATGACTCTCGAGAGAAAACAAATTATTTTCACGTTTCTTAGAAATTCTTTTTCACGTGAAGTTAATTATGTGATTTATAAATTTGAATAGTAATTATGTATTAAAGATGTGAGATACTCAACAATTCACTTGAAAATATGTATGGAATGAACACATAAAAAATCAAATTCACATATAAAAAAATGTGTCACATTTAGAACGTCGTGCAAATACACACAGTTTAACACTAATTCATTACCTCATGCATTTAATATAACAATCAATAATTAAATTCTAAAGCACGTAACCATATAAGAGCTTTTTAGTTAACCTCTAAAGCACCTTGGGTCGAAGACTGATTATAAAATAAAGAAGAATGATATGATTTTTAATTCAATTTATTTTGATAGAAAGAACTTAGAAGCTTAATATATGTGTATAGATTTCGAAGCCAATAGAGTTACACTTTAAAATAATAAAGTATATTCAAAATGATATTGTTTATAGAAGTTGATCAAAACGGAAAAATCATTTGAGTGTAGCACTTAAAAACTTTTTTTCACATAAAATGTTTAAGAAAGTAAAAGTAAACATTTATAGAAAATTTAACTTACCTCACGTGAAAATGAATCTAGAAGATGAGCATATCAAAAATTAAATTTACGTGACAAGAGTCTATTATATCTCGAGAGTTGTACAAGCTCACTTGACTAGAGTGTGTGCAGGCACACATGACTTTTTCACGTAAATTTAATTTTTAAAGTTCTGATTTCCTAGATTTTTTCACATGAATTTAGTTATCTGTTTCATGAATTTCAATAATGGTTGCAATATAAAATGAACAACATACTAGATGATTCTTAAGTCATGCGTGTCACACAACATACTAGTCATCGGAGTTTGCACGACTCTCGAGAGACAACAAATTCTTTTCACGTTCCTTAGAATTTTTCCACGTGAAGTTAATTATGTGATTTATAAATTTGAATAGTGATTGTGTAACAGTTTTTAAATTTTTAAAGCACATAACTAAATTCACATGAAAATATCTAGAAAATGGATATATTAAAAATTGAATTCACGTGAAAAGAGTATAACTAATCAAACAAATGTGCAGGCTCATGTGTCTAGTGTGTTTTACAAACACACACGGGTTAAGAATTGTTAAGTACCTCACGTCTTTAATGCACAATCACTATTAAATATCCTAAAGCACACAACTAACTCCTGTGAAAAAAGAATCTAAGAAACGTGAAAAAAATTTGTTATCTCTTAAGAGTTGAGTAAGCTCACGTAACTAGTATGTCATGCGACACACGTGAGTTAAGAGTCATTCAATATATTACACATTTGATGTTGCAATTACTATTTAAAATCACGTGAAAAAAATCTAGCAAATAAATCTATGAAAAATAAAATTTACGTAAAAAAAGTCTTCACATCTGAAAGATCGTGCAGGCACACACAACTTAACGCACATTCCATACCTCACACACATTTAATATGGTACTTAATATTTAAATTCTTATCGCAGATGACCAAATCACTGTTTATATTCATAAAGTACTTAGTTGCGTTTTGGGCCAAAGATATGAAAGAAAATAAGGGGTCGTTTGGTACAAACATTGAAAATATAGGGATTAGTAATGTAGAGATTAGTAATGCAGAAATTAGTAATGTAAATTATTTTTTTGTCAAGTGTTTGGTTCTATTTTCCACTTAATCTTGTGTTTGATTTAAAACTCTACAAAAAAATTCATTTCCTATTATACACTTGTATTATTATGAGTTTTTATTTCATGAAATCGGGTCAATGTAGATAACCACCGGCCAGACAATTTTTTTAAAGAATTTTCTATTCCATTTAATTAGTTAAATCAACTACATATATGCATAGAATTGTTATTAATTTTAAGGTGTGGTGTACCACTTAGAAGATCATTGATAGCACGGTGTAATGTTATTGGTTAAATATATATTTTAAACTTAACATAAATGTAAGACTACTTAAATTATTCAATACCTAAAGCTTGTTTTTTTTAAAAAATAGTTCAAGTGGGTAATCACCAAACTATCTTGAATAAAAAAAATCAAAAATTAGAAATCATTAAATTACACAAAAAGATTTGGAGAATTAAAAAAGAACATTTATAATTGTCTTAATATAAATAAAAAGGAAATTAAATTACAAAAGAAATTTAAGAAAATAAATTAAGGGTTAATTTAATTATTTAGGGGTCTTATCCAAGATTTAATCACATGTGATGGATAAGTAATCTATGTAATAAATTAAGTAAAGCAACCAAATAATGTATTAAATGAATTAAATTTTAATCTATAGATTATCTGTCTAATACAGCCAACCTACCAAACAGATCCTAAGTGTGTTATATTTATGTTATACAGTCCAAACTCTAATATATGTCTGTTTCCGTCTTAATATGTCTTAGGTTCAAACTATCTATATATAAAGAAAATCCTACAAGAGTGACATCCCAAAATGGGTCATGCAATGTTTAAAACAAATCTAATGAAGATTCTAATACGAATTTGAAACATCAAATGAAAAAATAAAAACGCTAATATATGAAATTATGAATATATTGAACGTAAATACTATTTATTTCGATGTGATATTCGGTTATTAAATTTCTAAATATTAATTCAAGGGAAAAGACTCAAATATGCTATTGAACTTTCAGAAAAGGCTCATGTATGCCATCAGTTAAAAGTTTGGCTTAATTATGTCATTACTGTTAAAGAAAATATTCATTCATGCCATTATTTTTAACAATAGAAACCATTTTTGACAGGTGGCCAATTATAATCCGGCCACGTCATCAATTTTTTAAATAAAAAAGTTAATTCAATTTTTTTTTTCAAATTATTATGATTTTTTTAATTAAAATATTGATGGCATGGCCGGATTATAATTTGTCACATGTCAAAAATGGTTTTGCAAAACCATTATTAAAAAATAATGACATAAATGAATCTTTTCTTTAACGATAATAACATAAATAAGCCAAATATTTAACTGATAATATAAATAAGTCTTTTTTTTAAAAAATCGATGCATATTTGAGCCTTTTCTTAAGAGATAATTGTATATAATAGGAAACTAATCACCTAAAATAAATAGAGTAGCTATGGTTTGATTTAATTGTGCTCCATAGCAAACGTTAGCCGAAGTTTGCCAGTCGCCTCTCTCCCAAAAATCTCACTCGCCACTCTCCCACTCTCGCTTGCCACTCTCCCTCTGCTCGCCTCTCTCGCTTTATACATAGAAGTGTATAAATTGTGTTTCGGTTTTGTATAAAGTGAGAGAAAATTGTATATACACATGCAAAAACATATATCTTCGTCCTATACACTTATTTATACAATTTACAGACATTTTCCTTTAATTCAATTGTAGACAAATGCAAATTTTATACAAATATAGTAGCGAAAAATGCCAACGAATTATACAATTGCAGTGAAATACAATTTTCTCTCGCTTTATACAATAGAAGTGTATAAATTGTGTTTCTGTTTTTGTATAAAGCGAGAGAAAAACATATATCTTCTTCCTATACACTTATAATTATGCAATGTACATACATTTTACTTCGATTCAATTGTATACAAAGCAAATTTTATACAAATATTGCAGCGAAATAGGCAGTGAATTATACAATTATGCATTATTCAATTGCAATGAAATAGGATAGCGAATTATACAATTGCAACGAAATAGAGCAGCAAATTATACAATTTAGGCCAGCGAATTATACAATTGTATATGTATAGCAAATTATACAGTTTCTATGTTACTATAGAACGCAATTATACAAACTTTTCTATGCAATTATATAAACTTTTCTATAACATAAAAATATAAATTTTTTGTTTGCTACACGTGAAAGTTGCATTTTTCTTAATTCAATTAAGATAATATAGTAAACGCAAAGGATCACTTCTCCGAACCCATGGAGTCCATTCACCTGGTCTCATCCCCTGACTCACCCGAGTTCAACCATCTGACTCGGGCATTGAATCATTCATCAGTCATCGGACTCGACGCCGAATGGAAGCCAATTCGAACCCATCAGTCCACTTTCCCCACCGTCTCGCTTCTCCAAATCGCTTGTCAGCTCCCCGGCAACGACGACGACGACTCGTCGGTGGAATCGCCCGTCTTCTTAATTGACCTAGCGTCGATCCCTTTACAATCAATTTACCAGCTTATTAGGGATGCATTTGTCTCGCCGAATATACTGAAATTGGGATTCAGATTCAAACAGGATTTAGTGTATTTATCTTCTACTTTCTGCGCTCATGGATGTGAACCTGGTTTTGATAGGGTTAGTTTTGTTTTTTGTCTTCTGAAGAAATGCTTATTCGAGTTACTTCACAATTGTCGAAGCTTTTATTGTATATACCATATTGCTTTCAGATATGACTTCAAATTGCAAAATGATATGTTCATTGTGGTGCTTTGAAGTTTCATGATATTGATTAAGGAGCTTAACTTGCATAATTTTGTGTAGTGATATATACTGGTCAACACAACTTAAGCTAACTCTGCAAGAACTAAGTGGTAGCTCAATGACATACCCCTTAACCCCGCGCCCGGTATATGCTGTAGCTGCTTATGCTTGGTTGCTTAAAGAATGTCAACAACTTGATTAAAATATATCCGGATTTTGCTTTTTAATCACTGTCCTAGATTGTAAAAGAACTGTTGAATTTATGGATATGTCATAGCTGCAGTTAGTATTTGTAGTTTACTAAAGTACTTGGGACTATTTTTGCTCTTGAAGCAATCTTGGTTCAACCACACATTCTATATGCTGCACACTCTTATGTTTCGTTACCTTTTTATAGGACTGATTTTTGTTTTGTCTGGTTAATGCTTGTCATATACTAGCTAATAATTGGTGACTAGGTGGAACCCTTTTTAGATATAACAAGCATATACAACAACCTGCAACCCAAACAACCAGGGAGAAGATTATCAAAGCAAACAAAGAGCTTGGCAACAATTTGCCAGGAGGTTTTGGGGATTTCTTTATCAAAGGTGTGCAGTCTTGATATTTGACATTTTATTTCTCAGGAATATAAATATGAATTTATTACAAATTTTTGAAATACTACATTTGTTTTACTTTTTTGCATCTCGAGTACAGGAACTCCAATGCAGTGATTGGTCACAGCGTCCACTGACAGAAGAGCAAATGCAATACGCAGCAGTTGATGCTTATTGTTTGATTCATATCCTTGAAGTCTTCAAGAGTAAGGCGGTGACAGAAGGTTGGTGAAGTACCTTTTTCATGTTCTTCCAGTGCATGCCCACGTGTTGCAACCTCCATGAAGCAGCTCTGATACACCAGTAACGGACTTCCTTGATTGGAAAGATAGTTCTGTCTAGAAAGTTAGGTGTCTTGAGCATGTTCTCTAGGTTTCTATTGGAGTATATCTCCTTTTGAACAACAAAAGTGAGTTTGCTTGTGTATGTGTTGGGGTTATACAGTATGCTCTTCTGAAAGAAGCTTTGGTATGTCAAGTGTTTGCAGCAGTGCAGTGATAGGAGAGAGATTAGTCCATATTTGGCCCTGACTTTGTACCCCAGATGTCCAATTATGTTTTAATTTCTAAATTTCCGATCTGCGATGCCCCAGAATAAACAGTAAACGAAAAGGCGAGCTATGTCCCATCAGTCATCAGGAGCTATAGATCATCATAGGCAAAAAAACTCCCTTTTTACTGCATTATGTCTACCTTGTTTGTCCTATTTACATTTGGTAAACGGTCCATTTCAGGGAATTCTGTCGAAAGTGCAACGGGTCTCCAGTTGTCTCAGCTGGATCTTGGTTTGAAACAGATATTTGACACACAACAAAACTCTAACAAAATGTGTGGTATCAAATTTGGTGAAGCTTTAGAGATGCTCCAAGCTATCCCGCCTGATTTTTGTAAAACCGTCCCCATATCAGATGAAGAGGTTACTGCACTGCCACCAGATCAAGCTAATCGGATGGATTACGTGCTTTCACAAATTGTCAGGAAGTATGGTGATAAAATTTTGTTAAGTGAATCTGATAGAAAACCAAAAATCTCGAGAAAGAAGGCAAAGAAATCATCTGGTAGAGTAGCAAACACACGCAGTCCAACAGTAGGTGGTGAAGAATGGCAAGGTCCACCACCCTGGGATGCGACCTCCGGTGGGGATGGGTGTCCTAAGTTTCTATGTGATGTGATGGTGAGATACCATATTTTAGTTACAAATATTGCTTTTCTGTAAAACTGATACACCTAGGCTTCTTTAAAGCTCTCTCTTGCGTTAAGGTGGAGATTTCTCCTCTTTCTCTTTCTTTGGGAGGCGAAAGTATGACACATTTTTCTTCTTTTTGTGGTTGTTATGGAGGTTGTGACTTGTGGTAATCTTTCAGGTTGAAGGATTGGCAAAACATTTAAGATGTGTTGGCATTGATGCTGCTGTTCCTTATTCAAAGAAGCCTGAATCGAGGTTTTGAATGATTTTCGATTCTTCATTTACTTGATTCTAAGTGGAAACTCAATAGACATCCGTTTTCTGTAGATGGTGTTGTGATAACTTTTCTGACTTTTTCTTCTTCAGGGATTTAATTGAACAAGCCTGTAAAGAGAAGAGAGTACTCTTAACACGAGATGCCAAACTCTTGAGACATGATTATCTCTTAAAAAATCAGATATACCGGGTGAAGAGTCTTCTAAAGAACGATCAATTGGTTGAGGTAAAATGAAATGCTTCAAATTGTAGAGCATGGAGTTAGACATGAAAATGTTTTGAATGAATGAATAAAATGTGAGAGGAAAGGGGGATGGGGGGCAGGAGTGCAAGTGAACAGTATTATAAAATATTCTGACAATTTGTCAACCATCTGTTCATGGCAATATTACCTTGCATACCTACAGGTAATAGAAACTTTTCAATTGGAAATTTCTGAGGACCAGTTGATGTCAAGGTGCACAAAATGCAACGGTAAGTTCATCCAAAAACCTCTGACAACAGAAGAAGCTGTTGAAGCAGCTAAGGGATTTCAGGTGATTCCAAACTGCTTGTTTAACAAGAATTTGGAATTTTGGCAATGCATGGATTGCAAGCAACTTTACTGGGAGGTAGACTCTCAGTTGCTATTTACTCCATCAGATTTTGTTGGATTGTGTATGTTCCAGATATAATTTTCCTCCGCCTCCTACAATAAAAAAAATTAGAGATATATACAAAGGGAATTGAACTTGTAGTGCCTTTGGGTCACGACTTGCATGTTGAGAAATTTTCATGTCTTATGTTCCGTCAACCATGTTTACATAATGAAAGCTGTTCTTATATGTGATGTTTCTTAGCTGTGCAAAGTTCTGGGTCTGTTGGTTCTTTTTGTTTGTAGTGGAAAAAGATATATGCACCCTACAATCTGTTCTTTTTCAGTGGAGGTGTCACAGCTATAAAGTTGGCACTGTGGTGAATTGGATTCTGTCTGATCTTTGGACTGGTTGGAGCATGTCTCCAATGGGACGGATGACTGGTCAAGATATAGGAATAAAAACTATAGATCCCACGTTTGGATCCTAGCTCGAATAATAAGTGGGTGTCCATTTGGTGAGCCTTGGTGGGTATGGTTATAGGCACCTACATTTGTGAGTTGTAACAGGCTGCTTGATGGATTGACTGAGTGCGCATATACTAGGCTACTAGCTGTCCCTATCACCACCCTTGTCAGAATTTTACGAAGATAAAAGGAAATTACTAAATATCATTAATGTTACATGTAAGGCCTTATTTAGGTAGATTTTATTAAGTTACCATTGTATCTCATTACTTGTTAAATTAGAATTTGGGCCCTAACTCAAACCTCAAAAGCTAACTCAAAGGGAGGTGGATTGTCAAAGCCTTACAAGTAGACCATCGATCTATTAACCATCAATGTGAGGCTTTTTTCATTCTTAAACCTCCACCTCACACCCAGGGTTGGACATTTGGACTGTGGACAATTTAATTTGGGAACCCAACATTGGGTGAGATGGGTCCTGCTTTGATATCATGTTAAATTAGGTTTCACATGTAACTCACACCCCAAAAGTTAGCTCAAAGGGAGGAGGGTTTCCAATCCTTGTAAAGATATCACCCATCTTATTATAATCATCGATGTGGGGACCATTTCATTGTTGTGAGAAGATGACATAGTATGGGATCTGATATTAATCATCGATGTGGGACCATTTCATTGTTGTGAGAAGATGACATAGTATGGGATCTGATATTGGCGTGTGGACTGTGGTTATGAGCCCAATATTAGCTTCAAGTTTATTACCATATCACATTATCACTATGATGTTAATATAGATACCAGAACAGCAGAGTCCCGAACTTAGCCTGAGAAAGACCACTCTGCTACTATGACATTGCCATTGCCATTTTCCTTTTTCCTATGTCCTCATCTTAGTTATGGCGGTGCTCATTTGGATTTCTGCATCTACTTGTGCCAACAATATTAAAAGCTTCTATATTTCTTCTCCAGTTCGTGTTCTTTTTTATATGGTGAAAACAGGTGATATTTTCATGGAAAAAAAGAGACATTGAGAACTACTTTCAGAAACAATAGAACTATAAAAGATGCTTTTGCTGGAGCCAAAACATCAGTGTAGCTTTGATGCTTTTCAACAGCCCCTCTCTAGGCTTAAGCCCTCAACAGTGGCTCCCCCTTCTCCCCCACCCCTCCCAGAAGATATAGAAAAGGAAGACAAAAAAGTATTGTCAACCTGCAGCCCCCTCCTAGGCTCCTACAGTACTCAAGCCAAGTCCCTAACATCTCCCCCTGAGGTCTATGGGACCTCGCTCCAGCTTCCACACTTCATATCCTTTATCAGCACTGCATCTTCTTTTTACAGTGTTTCTCATTCCCCTGCACACGCAATCTCCTGCTATAAGCTGAATAGTACCTTCCAAGTTCCAAGACACGCGGGGTTTGATCTGTTGCAGTGATTACTGCTACCTTAGGTGGTAGTTTATGTGGGACTGTTGTGAAATAACTGGTCCATGGTAAACAGAACTGTAGATTCAGTTTACTTTTGGCCTAAGCTTTGGTATAGTCTCAAGGATGCGGCACTTGATGTGTGAGTTAGGTGCATGTCCCAAGTTCAAATCCTACGGCTGACAAAGCCCCTAGTATTTATGTTGGGAACAAAAATAGAGGAGCAGACCAATACTCCCTAGAGTTATGAACCTGGTGCCAAAATTAGAACCAGAAGCCCACGAGGGATTTCGCCGATGCCTCCCCTTCCTTCCCCTCCCTCAAAAGGTTCTTATGCTAATAAAGATATATGTCTAATTTGAGAAACTAAGAGAATGTTATCACTCCCCTAGAGTTTTAAATTACATGTTCACATTAGATCAGCGCATTGACTCAACGTTATAGATGTACATCTAAACAATTGCATCAATAAAGAGTATATTAGTCTCCAAGCCTGATTGCCCTGTTTCGCTGTTGCAGGGAACTCAATACCGCAATGCTGTGCAAAAGTTTGTCGATGTCTGCAAGCTGAAGGAATGAAATGGCCGTCATAATCCTGGTAAAACCATCAAGAAAACCCCCTATTCAGCACTTCGCTTGTTGTTACTCTTTAATTTATTCGTCATCAGTACATGCCATATTGCTTCCTGTAAGTTTATAGTGCGTTTGAATTGCGTCCTTTTCTATGCATGAAGGCATCAAGAAAATGATTTCTACATGGCCGGTTTGTCTTATTCTTTCTCATGAAGTTAAAGGAATGGAAAATAAAATGGCTACAAAATCTGTTGCCCCCACCAAAAAAAGCAGCAGTATTGTGCTTAATGACCGTAATGTACGGACTTAAATAACTCTATTAAGAATACTAAAGTGGAGAACATAAATTACTTTGTTTGATATTTTGATTGAGTGAAAGTCACAATGCTCAAAAATAATTGGATAGATAAGATTTAAGTATTCTTTAAATATGGGTTTTATTTGCTACATCGTCAAAGCACTATAAACATAAAAGTGACTGATGGGATATTTTTATTATAGTAACGAGATAGATGGAAAGCACTATCAACAGCAATGGAAGAAAGTGGGAAACTTCAAGTAACCAACTTGTTTGTTGATTAGATTAATAAATAAACGTAGTTCAATTCAACCCACTTATTACATTGTTCTTTTAATTTAATTAAAATATGAACACAGAGTGAGGACAAGACTTTCTTGATTTGCAATTTGGTAGTTGTTGGTTTTAGTTCTTTTCCATGATGTGCTAGTCAACTTAATTTACTCTTTAATATTTCATTATATAGAACTGAAAGCATGCTATTATTTACTTTAGGTGCTCGTATAAGATGATTAAATTTGTTAGTGTGGACTAATAAGTTCCATTACATCCACTTTCTAATGTAAAAATGGATGGAAAGTTAATAGTACAACATAAAGAATCTTACAAAGTTTTCAATTTTTTAACTACTCGAACTCTATGCTAAGGATACATATTAAGATATTATTTAAGTGATAAATTGAATTGAAAAAAGTACACCATTGATTTATTGGTATGGGATTGTTGGATTACCAGTTTTTAAACGGTTTTGTAAAAAAATATATTGGGTTATCAATTTGATATTGATTTTATAATTTTGGTTAATGGTTAAATCGGAAACTCTATGTGATTATATTACAAGTATTATTTTACTCCTTATTATATAGGGTGAGCGTTCGTTTTTTTGGTTTGGTTTAATCAAATTTCGGGTCGGTTCTTCGGTATTCGGTTTTAAAAAAGTGTGCACCATAGTTTATACCAAACTAGATCGGTGCGGTTCGATTTAGTTCAGTGTTTGTAAATCGATTTTTTTGTGTGAATAAAATAAAGAGGGTATATGATAAAGTGTTAAGAGTTTTATCATGTATTTAATAAAAATAAAGAGGGTATAAATGATTTTTTAGGAAAGATGTGACAGGATTTGTTTTTGTTTCTTAGCATAGATGGCTTCCATTTTGCTGAATGAATAAAGAAGAGAGCAGGCAGCCTAACAAGCACGATGTCACTATGAACTTTTGATCAACCAAAATATAAGGACTCACAATGTACAATTGTGCAAAAACAGCAATAGTTCAACACTTTAATTACATTATATTTGTTGTAATTTAAAAATTAAAAATTTAAATGGGTCGTATAAATATTTTGAGTCAAAATTTAAAAGTGTATAACTATTATTAATTAAGCAATATTTTTAAATTTAGTAAATAAAACTTTAATTCATCGATACACTGTAATTTTGGAATCCTTTATCAAACTCCGAATCGATGTTTAGAAAAAAGAAAATCGACATCGAAGCGATACTTATGCCCACCCCTGTTATTATATAACAGTTATCTTAATATTTTATCATTACTATAGCAACACAAATTAGCCTCTATCTCTTTATTGTGATACTTTTTGTTTTCTCTACGCAAATTAGTATTACCTTTCCCCCCCTCAATTTTTAGATTTAATTTGCGATAAAAACAAATAATTTATATTGTTTTATCAATTTATTTCCCGAGTCTTTAGAAGAAATTCGAACAATAATATTTATATAAGTGATCAATGTAGAAATTTGTGCTGTACTTACGAACATTAAGGAATCATTAAAACCAAAAAGTTGATAAATTGAAAAGTAATTCTTCCTTCGTCTCATTTTATGTGAGATAGTTTAACTCGATATGAAATTTAAAAAAAAAAATAATAATAAAAAACATTTAAAACTTATGATTTAATATTAATAATAAACTTTTATGTGATCATAAATCATTTTATTAAAAACGGAAAAGGGCCTAAAATACCCTCAAAGTATTAAAAATGGTACACAATTACCCTCCATCCACCTATTGGCCCCCAAATACCCTTCACATCCACCTTTGGGTCCAAATTTACCCTTTCATTAACGGACCAAAACTAAAAATACGGAAAAGGGCCTAAAATACCCTCGAAGTATTGAAAATGGTACACAATTACCCTCCATCCACCTATTGGCCCCCAAATACCCTTCAAATCCACCTTTGGGTCCAAATTTACCCCTTCATGAACGGACCAAAATTAAAAATAATTAAATAATATTTTTTAATTACGTGGCACTCAATCATTGGTTGTAATTTAATATTTAAAATAATTTTGAACCCACCCATTTTAACTAAACCCGCCCCACTTGACCCAATTTAAAAAAATTAACCCATCTAATTAAAATATCCTAAAATCTTATTCCTCCCATTTTCACAATTTCCATGACTCCATTGTCGTCTTCTTCTTCTTCTTCTTCTTCTTCTTCTTCTTCTTCTTCTTCATGAAGAAAATGTCAGCTTCTTCTTCGATTTCTTTCCCCGAAGAACTTAAATTACAATGGAGTCATGGAAATTGAAAAAATAGGAGGAATAAGATTTTAGGATATTTTAATTAGATGGGTTAATTTTTTAAAATTGGGTCAAGTGGGCGGGTTTAGTTAAAATTGGTGGGTTTAAAATTATTTTAAATATTAAATTACAACCAATGATTGAGTGCCACGTAATTAAAAAATATTATTTAATTATTTTTAATTTTGGTCCGTTCATGAAGGGGTAAATTTGGACCCAAAGGTGGATTTGAAGGGTATTTGGGGGCCAATAGGTGGATGGAGGGTAATTGTGTACCATTTTCAATACTTCGAGGGTATTTTAGGCCCTTTTTTGTATTTTTAATTTTGGTCCGTTAATGAAGGGGTAAATTTGGACCCAAAGGTGGATGTGAAGGGTATTTGGGGGCCAATAGGTGGATGGAGGGTAATTGTGTACCATTTTCAATACTTCGAGGGTATTTTAGGCCCTTTTCCGTATTAAAAATAAAACAGATATTTTATAATTAAATTATTACCTAATATAGATATACTATTTTTTTAAGAGACTAAAAAATTGTAAATCACATGAATTGAGTGATAAGTAACAAATATATTATTGAGTTCATCATCATTATAATATATTTAGAAATTAAAAATGAATACATTAAATAGATTTTCTTTGTTTTTTCACTAATAAAAAGTGACAAGATGAGACAAAGAAGGTTCATGTGACGTGGGATGCACCATGAGTATTATTATGATGAATGATGGATGGGTTCAACCGACATCGTTTTGGCGGCCTACCGTCATATCAGCACCGCCTTCCCGGATTCCTCCTCTGATACAATTACAACATACAACTTTATTTTCGGCTCTCGAGAATCTAAATATTCTTTCCCACCTTTTCTTTTTTTCGTTCATTGTTTGATGTTCACATTTTTCTATTTTAGATGATAGGAGAAGTTAAAATTTAAATTTTTTCGAAATGTATGTCTGATAATTTTTTTTATAAAGCTACGGCATTAGCCCTGACTTTAGCTTCTAGGTTTTTGATTTATGTCTATGCCGGTTATCTTTGATACCATAATAAAAATAACTTTTAGTAATATTAAATATTGACATTAATAAAAAGTGTTAAAGTCTTTATCAATATTAGTTAAGTGTCATTAGAATCAATATTGCTAAAGACTTTAGAGACATATATAAAGAATGATAATTGCTGCTAAAAATATAATTTAGCGATAATTAAGAATTAATTATCGCTAATGATTATATTCGTCGTAGTGTGATTGTGTGTGACAGTATAAAATGGCTTCTGTTTCTTTTTTTCCCTTCTGATAGTGTATATGATTAATATGGAATAACAGTTTAACATCATTTTTTTAATATTTTATATTTTTTATTATAAATAACATAATATATAAACATTATCTTTAACTTAGTTTTAGCGAATATTTTTATTTTTTAATTTTAAATGTGCACAAATAAAAGATGTCATGTAGGATATAAAATTTCTATATAAGGTGCCCATATAAAACGAATGTATTTATTTATTTAATTTTATATAAATTTAAGTATCTACGTGTATATAATCATTGTTAAAGGTCATACTTACCGACCGATACTAAGTTAAAAGGGTGCATTATTTCATTATAAATTCTCTTACTATCAAAAGAAGTTGTTTGGATGGTTGTTACATTGTTTTAATAATGTGGTGTTGTTATTTATACTGTGAGCCTTTATAAGTCAAATGAGTAAATAAAATTAATTTTAAAATCCATATTAAGTGAATATTTGTACCTGATATATTTTTAAAGAAAAACATAAATTATCACTTTTCTTTTTAATTAATTATTTCTTGAAAAATGTAAAATAATTAGAGATTTTAGTCAGTGTGATGGACTTATCTGTGTCTGCTCAAATTTCATTTCCCACTCAGATTTTCAGAAGAGAATAGTTTTAAGAAAACTCTCTCCGGCCCATCACGTCTTTGTCTTACACTATTTGTTCTCTTTTACAAAACTTTTGATTCTTTTTACCAATTACATTATTTAAAAAATAAATTATGATGGAAAAAGATATCTAAATTTTTAAATTAACAAAAAAATAAATTGAACAACAAAAATATGAAAAAACAAAAAATATTTTATTTAATTGATAAATCATTATATTGGAGAGTGAAAGTAAATATCGAAGCGTGAAATAGTGGAGTCAATTCTAATTTTGATGATATCAATAAATAAGTTTTTTTAAGATAAAATAACCAAAAAGTAAAAAAATAATTTTTGACACTTGTGAACTGAATCTGCCGTCAAGTTGTAAATTTGTAGTATAATATATAAAGTGGACAAATTATAGGAACTTTTGCTTTGATTAATTTGTTGTCTAAATGGCAAGCAGTGTAACCCCATATTCATAGCTTAACTCTTCATATGAATTTGATTTGTCTTCTTCTTGTCCACTCACCAAACTATATATATACTATTTATCTGCTAAAGAAATAAATATGTTTGGTCGATTTGTATTTATTTTTATTACGTTTTTTAAAAGTCAATTTAATTAATTTTTAAAGTCAGAATAAGACTTTATTAATTTGATGTAATGAATAAAAAGTTTATATATTTAAAAACTATACGAAAAATACTATAAATTATAATTTTTCATATATCTATATGATGAGAAATATATCGTATATTATTAGTCAAAATTTTTATAATTTTACTATAAAATAAAATTATGACGAGTAAAAATAAACGTATACAGTGGTACTAGAATAGGAATGTTGCAGTCGATGATTTCAAATTCCAAAACTAATTTTGTAGTGGATAATATTTTAATTGAATTGACATGAAAAATAAATAAATAATATTACTGTTATCTCACACTCAATAAAAAAAAATAAAAAAGCTTTTTACTATTTTATAAGATTTTTTGCTACTATGCATTTTCAAAATTCCAATATGTTTGTTTTAATGAAAAAATGAGTGGAAAAAATCTACTTTAACAACATAATTTTTCATTAATTCATAATGGGAGTAGTGTTCACACTTTTCTTATTGTATAATGTAGCAAACAGTTAATAATTTGGCTTTACTGCTTAAAATAATATTTATAATAAGATTTGACAAGTTTTTCCCGCACAGTTTCAATGACAGTTAACAGTAGTATTCCTTTTGGACTTATGCTTAGTTTCTGACTTTCTTCTGCACAATTTCTAAGTTACTGGTGGACGGTGGTATTGTCCATGCAAGGTCAAAACATACTTCAATTTTTTAATTTTTTTTCATTCGGTGTTCACTATTTATATTAAAATTTAATTCAGCAAAAACGATTTCATTAAAAAAAAGAAAAAAGATTAACTCAATCAAGACTTCTTGATTAAAAATAAAGGAGCACTCTATTTAGTTACCACTCCAACACGATCCTTATTGGTAATCCAGCCTGGATGCTTATAGTGTATTTAATTATTGTTAAGATTTTGATTGTTGAGTTTTATTTTCCCTGATTTCTTACTATAAATAGATTTTTCTTTTAGGAAAATGTTTTGGATTGACTAATCTTTTTTTTCTGGTAGAAAAAGGTTTAGGATTTTATAAATAGAGGCATGTTCCTTCTAACTTAATCAACATTCACAATGTAGTCTTAAGGGCTTTGAGAATTTTGGTTAGAGGGAAAAATTTGTGGGGTAAGCTTGATATGTTATCACTTGTGTGAACCTCACATGTATTCCGAGTGAATTGGTTGAGTTTGTTTCTCTCTGTATTCAGTACTCTCATATTTATAGTGGATTGCTCATTTCCTTTGTGGACGTAGGTCGATTGACCGAACCACGTTAAATCTTTGTGTCTTTTGTATATTTCTCGTTGTCTTCTTACTCGTGATCTTTTGAGATTTGCTTTGCTAGCTTCCGCATTTACATCTACTTATTTTCTATCCTAACATTGACAATTATACCAATAAAATTAATTCCTTCATTTTTATTTATGTGATACATTTTTTCGTCCAAGAATATTATAAGTGCTTATTTGAGGAAGCATGTTTTATTCTACTTTTTATAGCCTGTCCAAACTCCAAACACATACAATATGTTCAAGTAGTTACTAATAACTTTGAATTGTACTTCGCCCATACAATCCAAAATTGAAAAATGCTGATAAGAAATACTCGTTTAGTTTCGATTTATACGATATCAATTAATTTTTTTAAAAAAGATTTTGGAATATGTGATTCAAAAATAATAATTAGATGTTTATATGGTTATGAGTAACTTTATTAAGAGAAAAAGAGAAATTTTAAAAATTAATTATTTGAATTATAAATAAGTGACATTATTTTTATAAAAGGTGTATAAAAGAAATTACTACAATGCTTGTAGTCATAGTAGCACATGAAAGATATATATATATATATGTATATTTGATTTTTTATCGAGGGGTCCATGGAGGGCTAATAAATATTTACAATATCAGGATACTATTAGATTTCAAATTTATGTTTAGTCAATCTAATAAATATATTTTTTGGAAGATGATATTATTAGTAAAGAGTGTTGATTTTTTTACGGACATTAATTAATTATATTGAATTTAATGTTATTATAGACTTTACAAAAAATGTTAATTGCTTATAAAAAATATATATTTAATAACAATTAAACTATTGTTATTAACTAATTATTTCTAACAATTATTTTCAACTTCAAAGTTGCCTGATTTTCAATTTCAAATATGCTTTAAAGATAGAATTTCTACTTCAAATTTATTGACTTAATAGGTCTTAGTTATGTACGTAATAACATAAAAGTTTTTTTTTTTCCAAATTCCAAAATATGATGTAATTATCTTTTTGATTCATAAAGTTAGCCGTGTCGAATTTAACTAACTAAAGAGGAGAATAGAAGTCAGTGATTGAATAATATTAATGGTGGTACCCATATATTGACAATTTGAGATACAATATATTTGATGCGCCGCATGCTCTGAAATGGAGCAAAAAAAGAACATATTATAGTCAACTATATTTCATATTTTATATACTGTCATAATTCGCTAGGTTATTTTTGTCGTTGGTGTGGTTGTTTAATTATTATTTTTGTTCGTTTTCAATTAATTATTATTATTTTTATTTAGACAGTTGAATTATAGTATATTTTGATAAAGGACTTGAATGTATTCTATAGATATTTTCGCCTTAAATTTTTTAGCAATACTTACTGACAGTAGCTTTTATGTTTTTGTATTAATAATGAGGCGGATTTATTAATTGGATGTGTTTAATTAATAATGTATGGATAGTAGATTGATTTATAAATTATACTAATAAGTTAAATTATAGCAAATAGTTGAGCACCACATATTTAAATAGTTTAAATTTAAAACTATTAAATAAGTGGTTAATTTTGAACCCAAAGATGGATGAAAAAAGTATTCTGAAGCTAATAGATGGATGAATGATAGTGTTGTACCATTTATAATACTTAAAGATATTTTAGACTCTTCCCCTTTTATAGTAACAACAACATGTAAATAGAAGCAGAGGAGTTATGTGTATATATATTTATTTTGTAATCAAATTCATTTGAATTTACTTTAAAAAATCCAATATTAAAAGTAAAATTTTTGTTATTATAAAAAACATCTTAACTATTAAATTTAAAAAAATCAACACAACTTTTTAATAATCAAAATCATGAAAAATCTATTACATTCTAGAAAGAAAATACTAATATCGAACAAGCTGATCAAGGCACAATTTGTAAAATTCACAATTAAATCTATTAGATTTTGGTGTGCACATGTTAAAACCTTCAAACTCTCCTAGTATAAATTAGTGGGAGTAATGCCTAGGTACTAACTAGTACACCAAACAAGTAAATACAAAATAAACCATTCAAATAATTTTCTCCTTCAATAATTAAAAAAAAATTGTAAAATCTAACATAAAATAATTTCATTTATAAAACGTTTTTCATATGCTTCATTACTAAAAATTCAAAACTCACCAATTTTCGATTAAAAATGAAAGAATATTTACGGATCGATAATTTTCATTTCCAACTATAATATGGAACCGCCAAAGAGACATCTTTAAGTAGCTTTTTTTCTCTCTTGTAGCTTTAGGAGGACCAGTGGGTTGTTGTTTTCATCATCTGTCTAAAGACTCTTCTTTCTCATTTTTGCCTTTACTTTTTCGTCTCCGCTTTTTCTGTCCTTTGTTCAAATGGATACTTCTCCTCAGTGGCCACAGGTAAAAATTTAACTTTACTATGTTTTAATTCCACTCTATCATCATATTCATTAATTTTTCAATCTAGGGGTTTTACAATTTTTTTCTAGCCTAATATATCATACATACTTCTTTTTTTCATCTTTCAATAAAGTTGCCTCAAAAGACAGTTTCATTTGTTTTTTACTTACTTTTTTTTTAACTGTAAAATGGTGTTTAAATTTCATGTGAAAGGGTATTGGAATAGTAAAAGGTGTTGATGAAGCAAAGTTGGATCAAAGGAAACCGAGACCACAAAAGGAGCAAGCGGTAAATTGCCCAAGATGCAATTCAACGAACACGAAATTCTGTTATTATAACAATTACAGTCTCACTCAACCTAGATATTTCTGCAAAACGTGTAGAAGGTACTGGACTGAAGGTGGTTCTTTAAGGAATGTTCCAGTAGGAGGCGGTTCCAGAAAGAACAAAAGATCTAACAGTATTAGTATCAGTTCATCCTCGTATTCTTCAACTACGTCATCACTATCATCATCATCGTCCAAGAAATTATTTACAGATCTGGCGAACCCTAGCGATCTCAATTTAACCTATAATCCAATACCTACTACTACTACTGCGACCAATTTCAGTAACTTTTCTGATTTCATGGCGTTACCTTTGATCCATCCATCAGCTAATTCAGCTTCTACATTCATGACGAGTAGTAATTTGTATCCGTCATCAACTACTGGGATTTCGAATTTACATGATTTGAAGAGTAGTAATGGTATTAATTTTTCTTTGGATGGATTTGAAAATGGGTATGGAAGTTTACCTTCTCATCAAGAGGCAAAATTGTTTTTTCCTATGGATGATTTGAAGATTAATGTTTCAACGGTTGGTGATGAACAGTTTGAAGAAAATAGAGGGCAAGCAGCAGATCAATCTAATGGGTTTTGGAATGGGATGTTGGGTGGAGGAGGAGGCACATCCTGGTAAAAAAAATGAAGAATTATAAAGGTGTTGTTATTTTAATTTTAATTTTGTGCTTTTAAAAAAAGAAGAAGGTGATTTTCACTGAGTGACATATTTAGTTGGTTTAATTTCCAGAATTATCAGGAATACTAGTATTTACTACTACTAACAGATAGGATATATATAATATATGTATGTGTTATTTTCCCCCTTTTTAACTCTCTTCATTTGTTTGTGCTATGAAACTTTTAATTCTCTTTCATTTGCATAACTTTGATTTGTGTGTTGTGTTTGTAAAAGCTGGATATTTCCCTTTTAGTTTCTTCAGTTCATACAGTTACCATTGTCTATATTAAAAAAAAAAAATACACCTCCAATATGTTTTTAACTTTTATATTAGGCAACAATGAGATTTGAACTCAGAATATATTGTTAGCTCTACTATTACGTTGAATTCCGGAGGTAAAAGTTTAAGATTTAAAATTTATAGATTCGTGAAGAAAGCTACGTCCGAGTTAAATTTGGAGATGGAAGTCATTCTTTCCTTTCTAGTAATAAATTCAAAGCTAATGTACTGTGAAAATAGGAAGTAGTTAAATAAATATAGATGTTTAGTAAATTCTCAAAATATAAAAAATACATGTTGCAAAAGTATTGAGTTTATGAGAATATGTGATTTTCATTATAGATTTGCCCTATGCTAAAAGTATGTGAATATCTTTTTAAAATGTTTGTGCTAATTAGAAGCGATAGATAAAAGATATTTAAGTATATTGCATAAGATTAATCGTCTTACTTTCTACGTGAAATAGTTAATCCCATCATTTTAGTGCTATATTATTAAGAAAGAAAATAATTTTTGTATTTTTATTTGATGGGATCGTAGAATCTTATCCAGCGTATCAAACGATTATGTAATGTTCGTCAAAAACTTGTCATCCAACCACTCTTCCACGGTCTAGCATGCTTTACTTTTGAGTTTGTGGACAGGTCACATATTACTAATGTTACTTCTTCCCAACATTATAATCCTTACTTTAATTTTGTATATCACATTATTCCAATCACCTTTTATTCATGTTTCATTAAAAGTAGGATATTCTACTTCTAAGGATAGCAACCACCTATTTGCTAGCTAGGTAACACATGAGAACATACTTTTATCACATGCTAACACACTTTCTAGATAATTACGTTTTAACTTTAAAAGAAAAATGAACTAGTTTGACATATAGAAATTTTTTTGCAATCCATTAAGTAGATAGAATGATGGCATATGTTTCTATGAATGATGTGTTTGAGCTGTATACCTTTACTTTTTGTTTCACTCAATTATCTTTGTCACTATATTATATGACACCATGCACCTAAAAAAAAAAAATGTTTGTCATAAAATAACACAAAGGGGTTGAGTGTATTGCATAATTTTTGTATGGGACCTACTCAAAAACATTCTCCTTGGTAACAATGTCAGAAAATAAATTACTAATTGTAGTCAATTATGTTCAACAACAACAAAGAAAGGCCTATGTTTCTGGATTATAGTGGGGTGTTATTGGATATGCACATTTTTTTTTATCATATTTATTTGTAATGTTTGGTGTGGTGCACCTGCTGACATCTACTCCATAATTTTCTGGAATGTTCGTTTCTCTCGAATTTATTCTGGGAAAGTGAGATATTCAGAATTAAATTTAGACTTGTTAGGTTGAAAATGTATAAATTTGTGGTTATTCTAACTTAAACTAAAAATATTTCACCTTTTTATCTCATTAACTATAAGTAATATCATCGTATCGAAAAATTTTATATCTACTATATAAACTTTTATGTCAGTGATAACGGTTTGATTCTCCTTCTCCTATTACTAATTTCTTTCCTAAGGCTTTTAAAAGATAATGTTACTGTTATTTTATATTTGATAAGTCTATAGTTTGAAATTTATCACAATTTATTTAAATTTACAAAGATTCAAAAATATTTTTCACCTTCTTAAAATTCAGGGGAGGAGCTAGGTGGGGGTTTACGGGTAGGGGTGCGTATTTGATATCTCGGTTCGGTTTTGATTTTTTTTTTTTCTATTCTTGTAAATTGTATACCGAATACGGTACCAAAATATTTTGGGTCGGTTCGGTTTTTATTAACGATTCAGTTTTTTTATTTTGATTTTTATTAATTGCATACCGAATATCTGATTGGGCTGTCCGTCGGTCGGCGGTTGAAGACTTGAAGTCGCTGTAGGCGGCAGCTGCTGCTGGCGCCTGGTGGCTGCTGCTGCTGCTGCCTGAAAGAGGAAGATAAAGAAGAGGAAGAGCTGCTGCCTGATGAATATTAAAAGTTAAATTAGGAATAGAGACATAACATAGGATTTTACATTCTTTTTTCTTTTTTACAAAATTTATTTAACATTAATAATTATTAATTAATATAATATAAATTATAGTATAATATTTCGGTCTAAATCAAAATATCAAAAACCAAAATAATACGTATCGAAAATCGAACCAAAATACCGAAAAATACAAAAAAGTAAATCGAATACCAAATCGAAAACCGAAACAGAAATTCTAAAAAAATTCGGCTCGATTAGGTGTTTCGATTTTCCGGTATTTATACCCACCCCTATTTACGAATTCAGACAAATCTAGTAATTTTTTGTATATCCTATATTTATATTAGAAAAATAAAAATGACTTTTTAACACCTAATAAACTAATTAACAATTCATTAGTAAGAAAGAAGAAAGAAAATTTAAAACCTCCAAACCCTTAATGTCCTCTGCTTAAACTTGGTATCACTTAAAATTAGTACACATAATTAAATTAAACGGAGGGAATTATTATTAATATCGTAGTACATAAGTGGTGCTTGATTAATATGCTTGTGATTGTTATTCTTTGCATGTGACTACTTTTTCCTCTACTAATTTACATATAGAAAAAAGAGGGTATAGTGTACTATACATTATATGACACTCGTAAATTTTAACCATTTTTGTTGTGTTAGGACAAGAGTGTCGTTTTCTTCAAATCTAACGTTAGATATCTTTGTCAGTCAGTTATATAGTTACGTGCAAGAAATCAATGTTTTTGGCGTCTTGCTTACAAATTAATCTACATGAAATCAAGTCAAAATCACATTAAACTAAACTACTAGAAAAATACAAAATCAGCTATAGAATTTAATTTGTCCGTAATTCTCAGCTAAATAATTCATAGTTCAATTGTTCTTAGCTAATTAAATTTTCTTATGATTGGTCATTAAATTAGCATGAATTTTTAATTGTTTAGCCATGTAATTTTGTGCGCATATTTAGTGATGAAGATAGGTTACGTACGTTTAATTCAATTATTTTTGATACGTACGTAGCTTCAGATATTTATCAAAATGAATAAATGCATATACCATATAGTATGGTTTTTTCTGCGTATCTTGTTTGTTGATATAATAGTCAAAAATTTTTTTGTTTTTGTATAAATACACAAAAGATTAAGGAACAAAATGTTGTTCCAAATTGGAGTAGGTAAATATGCATGTCGAAAGTGGTAACAGAAGAAACAACGTGTGAACAAAAAATTATGACGGGCAATTTTGTCGGTTAGCTGAAGTACTGTCGAATCACATGAAAAGGAAGATAAAAGAAGAAGAAGTATATATCTAGCACCTTAATAAGGTTAAAACTGAGTAGTTCGATTGGATAAAATGTCTTGTTGGGCTATGAAGGGGCGAATAAGGCATGCGGAAGCTTATAATTTTTATCTTATATGATATGAAAAATTAAATAAGATAAATTTATATTAAAATTAAACTATTATTATATTAAGATTATTATAAAGAAAAACATTGAAAGTGTAAAGAGAATAAATTTCCATATAAACAAAAGTCTTTATACGACTATATTGTGGATGTTCTTATGTTCTTTATATGAGAAGAGAGGTCTTCAATTTATAAATTTTTTAAGTTTCTCCTCTAAGAAATGAATAAATCAAATATGAAATAATACTATATTTTCCTTTAAAAAATGTTTTCTTTTTTTATTTTAGGAAAAAATAAACTTCAAATAAAATAAAAAAATCAAGACAAAACTCTATCACATCTCGTGTTTATGTAGAGTTTAGAAAAGAGTTACCTCAAAAGATGTAATTAACTACACATATTACTCCCTTCGTCCGAAATTGTTTGTCATGTTGCGCTTATCGAAAGTCAATTTGACTAATTTTCAAAGGTAAATTGGATCATATTAATTCGATATTTTAAACAAAAAAATTAGATATTCTAAAACCATATGAAAAGTACTATAAATTACTATTTTTTGCATATTAATATGATGAAAAGTACATCTTAAAATGTTAGTCAAAATTTTTATATAGACTCTAAAAATAGAAATCATGACAAATAATACCAGACGAATGAAGTAGTATTTTATTTTACAGTTCAAATTCTTAATTTATAAATTATGGAGAGAAAATTTTTATTATTAAACAAGACTCTCTTTATCTAATAATTTTGGTTAGATTACATAGGTATCAAGTTGCTTAAACCATAAGCCATATTATGAGAGTATTGAAGATCGAAAATGACGACGGAGAGGTACGGGAATTAATTTAAATTCATATCAGGATAGGTACTAGAATTAATTTAAATTCATATCAGGATATATAAGTACATAAGTCATAAAACATGTAATGAAATTGAAGGAACACTCTAAGAAAAGAAAAATAGACTTACTATATGGTGGTTACTTACCTACAAAAAAACATTTGTTAAAGTCGTAATGAGAGTTCTATGGAGATGTTTCACCCTAGGTACCTTTCATTCTACCGCAAATAGATAGATTTTCCAAGTCAATTCAGAGGCAACACCAGAATTAGAAGTTTAAGGGTTCTAATCAATTTTGTTTGAAAATTCATATGTTAATATACATATATTTATTAAATATGTAAAAAATTAACGAATTCATCTGAACTCATAAATCTCTATCTAGCTCCGCCTCTGCTAGTCATGTACTTATGCACCTCTATTGGCATGGTGGGAATAAAAGGTGATGAGTGATTCTATTATCATTATACAAGGGAGAGTCACATCTCAAAGTTGGTCATTAAAATGATAAAATCAAGGCTATACAAACTCCATATAATTAAGCATTTTGTTTTACCTTATAATATGATTATAATATTTTGAGAAAAGACATAAAGTCACCCCTAAAGTTGTCCCGTATTTGCATAAAAACACATTAACTTTGAAAGTGTCCTATCACACCATGGAACTATTTAATATCTTTGTAAATGGGTCATTTTGACCCATTTTCTCGTCTGGATTGTTATCACGCAAATGGGACGCGTGACCCAATCTTTTCACTGCCATAACCAGCTATAAAGTGCCATATGTCATTATATTTCTTTAATATTGATTATTTAATTAATTTACATCATCTTCCCCATTATTTTCTTCACCAAAATTCAAAAATCCAATTACCTTTTCTTCATCTTCTTCAACTTAGAAGATCTATTTACTTCATCCATTTTTATCACTTTTTTTTTTCTTGTCTCTTGTTTTTTTTTTGTTTCTTTTTCTTACTTTATCTTTTTTTTTTAAAAAAAAAAGTCCATTGATTACAGAATATTATGAAACTCCATCTTCTTTTTTTTTTTTGTCTCATTACCTTGCTTTAGTAACTAGAGAGTTGAATTGATTTTATTTAGTGATGTTTTGATGACGAAAATAGTGTTGTAACATGGAAGCATCATGAAGACTACATTGAAGGTTACTATGGCTGCTACTTTTGGAGGATTTACAACAAATAACAAATGATTTGAGTAATGAAGATTTAAGAAAGAGGGAAAAAATGAAAATAAAGTTGATAAAAATAAAAATAATAAAATGAAAATGAAACTAAAATTAAAAATTAAAAGAACTTAATACGTGTCAAACAACTATTGGTGTGTGATTGCACCTCTTTTCTTGCAACTGGGATTGGGTAAAAAATGAGATATTTATAACACTCTTAAATTGTTTAGTGGGCAATAGGACACCCACAAAGTTAAGATATCTTTTTGAAAATTCGAGACAATTTCAGTGGTAACTTTATGTCTTTTCTCTAATATTTTATATGATAAAGTTTCAAACCATAATATGTTATTTTTTTCTTTCGTGTTTTAGCTGAGGATAATTTTATCAAGATTTTATATTTGAATAAAAAAATGCCATTTCCAAATACTTCACAAACTTCGTCATTAAAATTTATACGTAACTTTTATTAAAGGATATTTTGTAATATTTCACATCTCTGTAGTTTTAAATTTGTTTTATCAAATTGCCCCGCTTCACATTATGCTCGAAATGGTACCCATTGCTCAGCCACTCCCATTACAGCCACCCAATGATTCCTTTAATTTCAGAGCTTCTAAGCTTTCCTTTAACAAATCAAACTTACCCCGGCGACGGGATTTTCCACCGCCCATTTCGACGGAGCAGGCTAACTTCTCTCCATTGGACGACGACTTTGTAAGTTCAAGCAGCTTTGCTTCAGTTCTTGATTCCTGCAAATGCCCTAACCTGGGTAAACAAGTCCACGCACAAGCACTCAAAAATGGGTTTCATGGGCACGAGTTTGTTGAGACGAAATTGCTTCAGATGTATGGTAAATGTGGTTGTTTTGATGATGCAGTCCAACTGTTCGATAAAATGCTTGAAAGAAATTTGTATTCATGGAATGCTGTTATTAATGTCTATTTAAGTAATGGGCTTTCCAAGGAAGCTTTTGAGTGTTTTAGGCAGGTGCAGTTTGAGGAGTTGGAGTTGGAGTTTTTCTTGTTTCCGGTGGTCTTGAAGATATGTTGTGGTTATGGTGGGGTTGAATTGGGAAAGCAGTTACATGGTACAGTGATAAAGTATGGATTTGCATCCAATGTTTATGTGGGCAATGCTTTGATTGATATGTATGGGAAATGTGGGAGTTTGGATAATGCAAAAGAGGTTTTGAACAAAATGTCCAAGAGGGATTGTGTTTCTTGGAATTCAGTTATTACTGCTTTTGCTGCCAATGGAATGTTAACTGAAGCTCTTCAAGTTTTTAATAAGATGTCTGCTGAGGACCATTTTACTCCAAATTTTATTTCTTGGAGTGCTTTGGTTGGTGGATTTTCACAGAATGGATACGACGAAGAGGCCATCGAATATCTCTACAGAATGCAAGTTGCTGGATTCCAGCCAAATGCCCAAACATTGGCGAGTGTGCTTCCTGCTTGTGGTAGATTACAAATGCTACATCTGGGAAAAGAAATTCATGGATATCTCACCAGAAATGAATTGATGTCGAACTCTTTTGTTGTTAATGGTTTAATTGATGTTTATAGGAGGTGTGGGGATATGGAGAGTGCCCTCCTAATATTTTCAATGTATTCGATGAAGAATGATGTCTCTTACAACACTATGTTAGTGGGATACTTTGAGAATGGAGAGATTTCAAAGGCTCAAGAGCTGTTTTATCAGATGGAACATGAAGGGAAGTGTGAGGATATAATTTCATGGAATTCAATGATTTCAGGTTACGTAAACAACTTTATGTTCAATGAAGCTTTGAATATGTTTCAGAAGGTAATGCAGAAGGAAGAAATTGAAGCAGATTCGTTCACTCTTGGCAGTGCCCTTGCTGCTTGTGCTGATATGGGGTTGTTACGACGTGGGAAGGAGATACATTCCTATGCAATTGGTAGGGGTCTGCAAACAGATCCTTTTGTTGGTGGGGCACTTGTAGAATTGTATAGCAAGTGTCTGGATGTTGGTGCTGCTCAGAAAGCTTTTGATGAGGTAAATGAGAGGGATATACCAACATGGAACGCTTTGATATCTGGCTATGCTCGCTCTAACGACATGGTTAGTGTTGAATCCACTCTTGAGAAGATGAAGGCAGACGGATTTGATCCAAATATCTACACTTGGAACAGTATTATTGCTGGCCATGTTGAGAACGCCCATAATGAGTCAGCTCTGCAGTTGTTTTTGGACATGCAATCCTCAGGTTTGAGACCTGATATATACACGATTGGAACGATATTACCTGCCTGCTCAAGGTTAGCGACTCTTGACCGAGGAAAACAGATTCATGCTTATGCAATTAGGTTTGGATATGACTCAAACACTTACATAGGATCAGCTGTTGTGGACATGTATGCAAAATGTGGATGTGTCAAGCATGCTAGACTGGCTTATGATAACAGTAAAAAGTATAACTTGGTCACGGAGAATGCAATGCTTACTGCATACGCTATGCATGGACATGGGGAGGAAGGAATTGTGTTCTTTCGAAGAATACTAGACAATGGATTCATACCAGACGACATAACCTTCTTGTCAGCTCTTTCTTCATGTGTCCATGCAGGACTAGTAGAGACTGGGCTTGAATTCTTCAATATGATGAGATCTTATAATGTGAAACCAACATTAAAACACTACACATGCATGGTTGACCTTTTAAGTCGGACAGGTAAGATAAATGAAGCATTGAAGGTCGTTAATGAGATGACATTGGATCCTGATACAGTGATCTGGGGTGCCTTGCTTGGGGGCTGCATTATCCATGGGAATCTTGAGGTAGGTGAAATTGCGGCAAACAAGCTTATCAAGCTAGAACCCAGAAACACAGGCAACTATGTCATGCTAGCAAATTTATATGCTTCTGTAGGCAGATGGGGTGATCTTGCCAAAATAAGACAACTCATCAATGAGAGGAAAATGCACAAAAATCCTGGATGTAGTTGGCTTGAAGATAAAGGTGAAATACACGTATTTGTAGCTTGTGATACATCCCATCAAAAAACAGATGAGATATATGAAATGTTAAATATATTGACATCACAAATAAGAGCAGAAAACTAGAGAGCATTTTACTTTTGTATAGAACAAACAATTCACAATTATTCACATTGTGGTATTATAATGTCACCAGAATTAACTTATCTTCCTATTGTAGCTTCTGGATAGCCTAGTGGTCGATCCTTGTTGCAAGGATATGCCTCCAAGTGAAAATTGCCACCTCTCTGAGGCTTCTGGACATCACACAAAAGACAAAAATTGCTGAAACTTTACGGTCAATAAAGATCTATTGACTCCATTACTCTACGGGCTTGAATTTGCAAAGCTGTCAATCTCTGTTCTGGATCAAGGGTTGAACCAAATTGACTAGCTGCCCATATCAATGATGCAGATTTCTCACCTAGAAATCGCCTTATGTCTTCATGAATTGTTGCCATCGGAGACCTCTCCCTCCCATTTACATGTCCAATGAGAAGCAGTAGAAACTCTCCACACTTGAGCCTGGGGAAATTAATAATTCTCAGAACAATTCGAGCAGAGTTGCTAAGCAAATTCAAGCTTTCATGTCACAGTTTTGCTATTCTTTTGTTTACCTTTTTCTTTTCCTAGATTGAAATGACATATCACACTCCCCTAGGTATCATCCATACACCACCAAAATATTTTCTAAGCCACCCGAGAGACAGCGGAGGGAGTACCAACTCCAACTTCCACGAGGAAAAAAGGAAAGGGTGGAAACACTAGAACTAGCATGCAGTATGATCTCGATGGAATAGAAAGTCAATATAATTAGAACGGCATGAACATTGCAAGAGATTTTATGTCGTAATTAAAAAGAAACGAGCTTAAAGAGATGAAATACCTCAATTTTTCATCTACTTGTTTGTCTCTAATGAGTATGGCAACTTCCTCAATGCCATTGCAAGCCTCAAAATCCTAATACATCACCAGCCAGTGGATTAAATAATGAGCTTAATTACTAAATAAACAAAGTACAGATCATCTGAGGTCTAAACAGATATGGAACTGCATAAATCTTGAATTGAAGCTACTTTAAAACCACAAGTATTTTTTATCTTGTATTCTTCAGTTAAATGAGGAAACATATCCAGATGTGGCCACATAGTTAACACTTTTTTTGGATGATCTCCTCAATGCTAACTGAATATAGAAAGCATCTCATACCAAACTCTTTTCAAATGAGTATTACAGGTAAGAAGAACTGGTTCTAGGCCACTTCTGTCAATAGTAAGTCAAAAGAAAAGATATCTACCGCCTGATTGGCAGATGAATCCAGCATTATAGCAATTAAAGCATCCAAGCATGCTCCTTGTCCCAGTACCCCTCGAGTCGACAGTATGTTCATCAACACCTGCTTATTTCCAACCAAGTTAAACATGCCATCATTTTGAAGTGCTTATATTCATGAAAGCGTAAATTTGATGGCATAAATGATCTCCAAAGGTAAATTGTCAACAAAAAGAGAGAGAGAAAGAGAGAAAAGCTAAGCTTCTTTACCAACTACCAAAGGTAGCTGCAAAAATGCCATGGAACAGATAATTTCAGAATCATTTGAAGGCAATTATAGTTTCCAGCTAAGTGAGAGCCATGATTAGAGAAGAAAAAAGGCATCAGATCAAATTCTGGTGAGAAGATAAGATGTATAGGGGAACTTTACCGGGATTGCCTTGTACTGATGGGCCAAAACATTACTCTCGCAATGAATCAGACAACAACCTTCCAGAACTCTAAGCGCTAGAGAAACTTCAGAATCAGTTGACGGGCTGGTTATTTCCATAGGTTCCACAGTAAATATGTGGTCTAGACTGGTAACATTCTGGTCCTCTGTATCTCTCAAGGAATGTCTGAATAGAACTGGAACCACTGTTGCATAGCTCACAGTTAATAGCCTGATCCATTTTCTAAATTAAGCAAAGCAGTCTTGAAACCAGAAGGTTTTCTTATGTAAGTTTCAACCATTCAACAGAAACTAGAAGGTTCACCCCAGAAAATTACAGAATAAGCATCAATGAGAATATAGGTTTATATGACCGGAATAGGTGTCACTGTCCCTAAAATTCCAAGATTAATTAGTAGTTTACTGCATTTCACTGCTGTTCTAGCTTCATCTGTATCCAGCAACCTTAACGAATCTGAACAAGTCAAAAACAACATTGTTTGACTTGTTTTAAATGGAATGGAACAGTGATTAACAGGCTTCCCTTACATGCAAATACCAAGTTATCTTTTACTACTTACACCTGAATTCTCATCAATACTAAAAAAGCATTCCAACTCGAGAAGAAACCAAATATTTGTTTGTAATTGTGCCTACAATCTTTAACGAACGACTTTAATACCTTTTGAAAGATTCAGAGTAGATTCAAAATATTGTAGTAAGAGCAAGAAATGCATCTCAGATTTCATGCCTTCTGATGAGTTGACATAACACCTAACTGAGCCCCTCCGTGAAGCCAAAACCAATTCCATAAGAGTTCATCTGAGGTATAAATGGATTTAAACAAGCAAAACTTCTTTTTTCCTTAACTCCTTGCAGCAAAGTTGTCAGAAAATGAACCTCAATCACATATTCCCAATTTTCCATTAGTGTCATTATCAGGATTTCCACATTCACATCTATATAACCAACTTCTCTATCAATTTTTTGGTTAACCAAATTATATATTCATAAATTGCTGCAATTGAAACATAAATTAAACGAAAAATCATTGAACATCGAAACCCTAGGGTGCAGAGAATGGAGAAAAACCTTGAAGATCGGGAATGGATTGGCTGTGACAGAAGATGTTGATGGTAGTATCTGACTCGGCAACGGATCGGAGGAACTTGAGGATGACGCGGAGGCCACGAATACGGAGGAAGGAGAACTCAGCACGTGCATCATTGAGTCCTGTGCGAAGTGCGAGTGTCACCTCCCTGTATAGTCTCTGTCGTTCAAGAGAGCTTATTAGCTCCGCCACCGCCGACGGAGATTCCGTCTGAGATTCAGAGTTCGAATCTTTGCTCCAAAACGGAGCTTTTAGATACATTTCTTCGCTCCGGTGTCTTCACCGCACTTTCCAGCTCGGCGTTAAAAGGAGAAACTGAAATTTCGTCTCTTTTCTTGTTTTTTCCCCTTTCCTTTAGACCTAAAAAAAAATCTTTTTCCTTTTTCTTTTTTCCCCTCTTTTTTGTGATATTACACTAATCATTTAATTAGAATTTTTGAAATAGAATTAACTTTGATGAGAAGAAAATAAAACCCAGAACATTAGTTTTCATTTACAGTAAGTGATTTTATAGTTCTTTTGAGTATTACTAGAGTAAAACAAATTCGATTGGATACATGCTAAAATAATTTAAATAATTTGTTGGGAGTGCATATGGGGTAAACAATATTTTTTTAAAAAAATTATTTAACATAATGAGTTCATGATAATTTTGTGAACACCAAATAATTTAGGTAAAATACTTGCAAAATGGTGATAATTTGGAAGAAAACAAGAGGTTAACACTTTTAAATAATTTTTCTTTTTGGGATACAAGTGTTTTTTTCCCTAATATAAATATTATATAGATCTAAATAATAAAAGTGAACGTCTTTCTTTAATATTTTTAATTCTTCTATATAACATAATTTAAGTAAAATTAATATAAAGTAAAAACCATTAATTTTAAAGTAATTTCTACATAGTTCAAATAAGGAAATATTTTTAAAAAAGTAATAGGACTTCTAATATAGTTAATATTTAAAAAGTAAAATATGGTGCCTCCAATCACTTAAAAAAAGGGGTTAGAATTCAGTTTATAAATATATTTCCATAACTCTTCAAATTTCCTTACCTAAATAATAGTTCAAGAATCGAATTAGTAATAAATGGAAACAAAATCCATATATATAGAATCCAGCATTAATGAAGAAAGTTTTCAATCCATATATACAGAGAGACAATCCTAGATTAATGAATGAAGCCTTTCCCTTCCCCTTGAACAAGGTTTTCAATGGCTGAAAACGAAAATGATTGGGATTTATGGGCAGTTGTGAGAAGTTGCGGCAAGAGGAACAACTCTGTTCATGATGATATGAACGTTAATAATACCTCTGTTCTTGGCGATCACAGTGTTCATGAGGATCCTACGCATGGTAACTCTATTAACAACACACACCAAGAAGAAACTGATCGTGTTGGTGATTTTACTGACTCAGAACACAAGCATTACTTTGGGTTAGATGAAGTTATTAGTCTTTCCAAGAACCTGAATACCAATTCAAGAATTGAAAACCAAACTGAAACTATTCCAAACACACCACTGGTGGTTGTAGAACATGAGGAGAAGAAGAAGAAGAAGGTGAGATTCTCGATGCAAATTTCAAGTACTGAGGCAGGCAATACGTTTAGTTACCGCGGGAAGAGCACTGAAAGATATGAAATATTGGCTGAGAAATTGAGTGAGGCAGATCAATGGAGATGGAGAAAGTATGGGATGAAGCGAACGGGTGATTCGACTTTTCTGAAGAGCTACTATAGGTGTAATGAAGCTAACGATTGTCCGGCAAGGAGACATATTCAGAAAAGCTCAGCAGATCCAAACAAGGTGATTGTAACTTACAGAGGCCAACATAATCACCCTCACATTGCAATGGTACACGGGAGTCCTAATGCTGCTGCGCCACTGGAAGAACCATCTTTTCCCTCTTCTACCTAACAAGCCAGTTTTTTACAAGAGAATTTTTTTTCTAACTAGACTACTGCATCTTGAACTAGTCGCTGTTGAAACTGACATAGGATCTTCTATTTGAATTTCTAGTGTTATTCTTTTAATATAGTAATCAAGCTTTTCCCTTTGCATCTCATGAATCACTAGTATTTCCTTTGTTTCAAGAAGCAGCAAGAACTGAACCTAATGATCAGTTAAACAAATATTCAGAAAATATAAGCTGAAACAACTTTGCAATATGAGTAATAGCGAGGCAACCTTTTTGTGTTGTTATAGGTTTCGTTGATGCACAGCTATATGATTTAGGACATCTTTTCTTCTTAAGGAGTGACAAGTTCGTCATATCATTGTTCACCAATTTTATTTGGTAGATAGGAAGAGATGACTGAAGAAGGTTGACAAACATAATGAGAAAACTTGTAGTGCAATGAGCCATACGTAAATTCGACCTGTTATTGAATCCAAGGCCATTAGATATTCACCGTCTACCTTAAGACAGATGAAGCAATTGCCTTGAATTCCTCATGCTTAAAGCACTCTTAAAGGGCTCCCGGCTTGAACATAAGGATGCACTCCGTACTACAGGCCCACCCTCTCATCCTCTACGACTAACCTGTTCACCCGAGTTCTATGGACACTGCAGCTGGAGCCAACTAGTCTATCTTGGATCTACAAAAATTAAGGGAAAGTGATTTCACAATCCACTGCCAATAAGTTTAATGCCTTTGGCAGGTGTCACTTTGCAGGTTTCGGAAACATATCCAGAGGCGACCACTTATTGAAACCTCACTAATAACTGAATGCAGAAAACATCTCATACCAAACTCTTTTCAAATGAGTATAACAGGTAAGTAAAAACTGGTTCTAGACAACCTCTGCCAATGTTAAGTCAAAAGAAAGATATCTACAACCTGATTTGCAGAGCATTACAACAATTAAGGCATCCAAGCAAGCTACTTGTCCCAGTATCCCAGTAACCCCCAAGTCAATAGTATGTTCATCAGACCTGCTTATTTACAACCAAGTTAAACATCTCATCATTTTGAAGTGCTAAATTTCGTGAAAGCGTAAATTTTGAGGGCATATATTATCTCGAAAGGTAAATTATCAAAAAAAGAAAAAGGAAGAAGAAGAACCAAATTAAGCCTATTCCAACTACCAAAAGTAGCTGCAAAAATGACATGGAACAGATAATTTCAGAATCATTTGAAGACGCCATAGTTTTTTCTTTTTTTTTTTGGAACATTAAAATCAAGGATTCAGTGGTACGAGCCTATAGAACGGATCCTGTTCAAGTAAGGTAGTTATAGTTTCCAGCTTACTAAGGCATGATTGGAAAAACAAAAGAAGTCATCAGATCAAATTCTGGGGAGAAGATGAATATGGGAACATTGCCTGGTACTCATGGGCCAAAACAATACTCTCACAATGATCAGACAACAACCATCCAGAACTCTCTAAGTGCTGCTAGAGAAATTTCAGAATCAGTTTTCCATAAATTCCACGGTAAACATGTGGTTTTAGAGTGGTAACACTCCAGTCATCTGCATCTCTCAAGGAATGTCGAAAAAGAAGTGGAACATTGTTGCATAGTTTGAACTTGAACACTCTGGTCCTCTGTTCTAAATTAAGCAAATGTAATGTCGAAACTCTGAAAGTGGGGAATGGGAACAAGATCAAATTCTGGAAAGAAAGAAATTCCAGATGTTTTGAAGGCATAGAAAATAGTGAGCAAGAAGTTAAACTAAATTGCATTTTGTTGTTATGTTTTTGGTGTAATCAATTATACTCAAAACACATTACTTCTATAGTTGATGTTTTATACTCAATATAGAAATAGAGTAGGGGTGTCTGGATTGCATTTGTATATAAGGATTGAGTACAACCCATTTACTTTTGTGATATATTACAAAGTTACAAAAAATGTAATGCCGAGACGAAACTCAATATACATATTTTCAACATCCATGTAAATACCAGTTCAGAATCATGAATATAAGAGCTATACTAATGTAAGTTTCAACCATTCAATAGAAACTGAAATAGTTTACCCCAAAAGTATCACAGAATAAACATCAATGATAAAATTTCATTCTTACTTCCTCCATTACTCTTTGTAACCTATGTAACTCTTATTGTAACCTATGTAACCTATGAAACTCCTATTGTAACCTATGTAACTCCTATTGTAACTTATGAAACTCCTAAGACCATTATCTTCACTATTTACTACCTCTATTATCTTCCTATTCAATGCTAGAAAGACTTCTTCTATTATAAATAGTAGTGTCTTCATTTGGTTTGTAACACACAACACACAAGAGAAAAATATAGAGTGAAAGAGTAAGTCAAAAAGAGAGTTCTTATTAGTTGAAGGGAGATGTTTTTTATTTTGTGGAGCTTTAGACTCAACTCTTGTCCAGAGTTGTTGAGTTATCTTTTGTGTATAGGCTATTTTATCCTGGAGGGGACAAGTCAAAGAGAACTACTGCAGACCGGTGAAAAACATTTGCTGCAGTGGACTTGAATCTCCTTAAAGAGAGCGAGATATCCGCGCCTCAGCCTTAAAAAGATTTATTTTCTTCATTTTATTTTCAATTGTAATCTTGTATTTTCTGTTATCTAGTAAGTTTTTTTTTCACTAACAATTTTAAGGAGAATTCAAGATGGCTACAATTGAAAAAATCGCGGATGTCAAGATGGGAGATCTTAACAAGCCATTTTGGTTCAATGGTAACCATTTCAAGAGATGGAATGGTAAAATACTATAAATGATGATGAAACTATTTCTCATCTAGAGAAAGTGGAAAAGTACGATGGTGATTTCTATAAGTGTTGGTATTATCTTCTTAATTGTCTATCTGATAATTTTTATGATTATTATGATAGAAATCTCTAGTGCAAACAAAATTTGGAAGGCATTGCAGAGTAAGTATGATACCGAAGAGGCTGAAGCGAAAAAAATATGCAGCTAGTAGATTTTTTCGTTTCCTAATGGTGGACAACAAATCAGTAGTAAATCAAGCTCAAGACTTCATCATGATTGTTGGAGAGCTGAGGTCCGAAGAGGTTAAAATTGGAGATAACTTTATTGTTTGTGGCATAGTGGATAAACTTCCACCTTCTTGGAAGGAATCTCAAAAAACGATGCGTCACAAACAAAAGGAAACCTCTTTTGAAACCTTAATCATGAAAATCCGCATGGAAGAAGAAGCAAGGGGCCATGATGCACTTTTACAAACAGAAGAGAACAACATCACGTCGAAGGTAAATTTAAGCATATATTATTATAAGTGGGAAACTCCTAACCTCAAAGTTGAATTATCATTTTACCCTTATTTTATCTCTAAAAATAAATTAATATTATATCTATTTAAGTAATTAAATATTAAGTAAAAGTTATATTTAAATTCATGCATCAAATAAGATCTTAATGTATCATATATTCATGTGCTAATTAAATATAGATAATGAAGAGTCTAATAACCTTTCAATTTTAATTTATAAAATAAGTGGGGGTAATGAAGAGTCTATCAAACACTCACACCACATTATTTATATTTCTTGTTTTATTCAAGTTTGTAATCATCTTGCATTCTGCATTAGGTTAGTCTAGATTCCTTGTAAAATTTTCATTACCAGTTTGTAATTATAAGAATTCTATTTTATTTATTTGTATTCTTTAAAATTTCATGCATATTCATCTTCTTTTTGTTGAGAAATATGTAAATTATGATAGTTACAAGATGAAATACTCTAATATGAAGTTGTAAGTAAATATTTATTTTCCATATCTCCACTATTTTGAGTTTTTAAATATAACTTCGTAGTTGATTACTGTATTTTTGTATTCATCCTTTCTTCTATCTTTAGGATATATATAGTAAAGCTAATCACATTTTGTATTTATCATTAATTATTTTAAGGGTAAACATGTTAAATCCCATAGAATAATAATTATGTCTATTTCATTGTTTGATGATCATTTATCTTTTTAAACCAACATATTTGTACTTTTTCCTTTTTATATGTAATCTCAAATGTTTAAAAAATCCATGTACTTAACTGTTATAGAGAGGTACAAAATAAGTGCAAAAAGTAAAAACAAAATAAAAATAATGTATAGTAAAAAAATGACTAAATGATATATTGAATAATATAGTTTTCGAATTCATTTTATATATATATATAATTATATTATATATATATATATATTCTTAACATATTCATGTCTTTTTTTCTGTTTGTCTTATTTATTATTATTATTATATTATTATAGTTTTTTATACATATGACATGTTTCGTCTAGATTAAGTCATGTTTTGTCTAGAGTAAGTCGACTTTTAACAAAATGTAATTCAATTAGTATAAAAATATTTTTGTCTATATATTTTAATATGATGTCTTTTATTATGGATGTCTTTATTTATTTATTTATTTTTTCATTTGAAAGTGTAATTTTTTCTATAAATTTGATGGTATACCACCCAAACATTTGTAATATTTTTCTTTATACGTATCTTTATTATAGATAATTTCTTTTTTTTTATTATTAAAACTTATGTTTAGTAATTAAAATATATTAATTCCTCTGATAAAATAAAATGTTTATTTTTCATGAAGTATTTAAAATATCAAACCTCCAACATCTAATACAAGATTTTCTTGTTATATTTTGTGCAGAGTTATATTCTTATGTTAAACTTACATATGAAAGGAGATTTGAACTTAGCCATATAAATTAAAATTTTATTATATCAATTAGGGGATAAACGTGCGATGCACGTTTCGAGAACTAGTGTATATATACACATCTTCATACAATCGTAGGTTGAGATATTTAGGGATTTTGTAACATTGTTTCCTTAGATAGATTTACTTGTACACCTACGAATAGCTCACTCTTGGAATAAATTGTACCATTTCGTCTTTATTTTACAATAAGCATACACCTTCTTTGTCATACTTCCATTTTTTGGATTGTAATTATACTTAAATCAACTTTTGAAAAGAAAAAAAACTATATATATATATATATATATATATAAATAATAATAATAAAGAGTCATTGGAATAATACAAATGCTTATTGAATTCTTCTCTTCAAAGACAACCCTTTTCATGTCTGTCAGAACATTATTTTTAATAAAATAAATTGCAATTATTATGCTACTTCAACATTGTGGTTTCCATTAAGTTAATAAATTAACCAACAACTCATAACATTATGATATTCATTAGTAAAAGATTAATCTTCTTATGTAGTTATTTGTAAATTGTTACCTCTTACATGTTTTAACTAATAAATAAATGTCATACCCCCTGAACGTGAAGAGGACAATATTGTTATCAATCTGACTTGAGTAACCAGAAAAACAGATTTGAAGACGAAAATATAGAGTTTGATTAACAAAGATTCAACTAAAGTTAAGACATATCAAGATGTTTTCGATAGAAGGTGTTGTGAAATCTCTTTGTATTTAGCATTCGTGACGAAAACTGACTCTAATTTTTTTACTTGCAATTTTTTATATTAATTCTTTTACTTCAGTTATGGCATTCCTCTTCAAAATCTTCTCTTTTTTTTTATGTTTCTAATGATTTGTCAATCATTAGAATAAGTTTTGAGAAAAAAAGTTGTAGAGAAATGCTTCCCACTAAGTATTGACCAAGTTTTTGATATGATAATAGTGGCTAACCATTAAGGATGTCACTTTGCTACTATAAAAACTAGAGATCTCAACTCAACTATGCAACACAAGTTTTAGTTTTATCCTTTTCTTTACAATCAAAATGAGAAGAAGCTTTGGGAATTTGGGGCAATTGCCTCTATTAGCATTTGCTTTGGCAATTTGCTTTGTAGCTAGCACTGTTATTGCTGATTACTCTTATGGCTATACTTCTCCTTCACCTACTTACACCACTAAGAAGTACTACAAATCACCATCTCCATCTCCATACTACAAGAAACCGGAGAAACATGCTGAATATTCTCCGTCACACTATTACAAGTCCCCTACTCCTTCAAAGCATTACTACAAATCACCGGTAGTAGTGAAGTATTACAAATCACCGGCTCCTTCAAAGAAATACTACAAGTCGCCTTCCCCTTCAAAGTACTACTACAAGTCGCACACCCCTTCAAAGAAGTACTACAAGTCACCATCCCCTACAAAGTACTACAAATCTCCATCGCCTGCAAAATACTACAAGTCACCTGCTCCATCAAAGCATTATTACTACAAGTCACCATCCCCTGCAAAGTACTACAAATCTCCGTCGCCTGCAAAATACTACAAGTCGCCTGCTCCATCAAAGCATTATTACTACAAGTCACCATCCTCTGCAAAGTACTACAAATCTCCGTCGCCTGCAAAATACTACAAGTCGCCTGCTCCATCAAAGCATTATTACTACAAGTCACCATCCCCTGCAAAGTACTATAAATCTCTGTCACCTGCAAAATACTACAAGTCACCTGCTCCATCAAAGAACTATTACTACAAGTCACCATCCCCTGTAAAGTACTACAAATCTCCATCACCTGCAAAATACTACAAGTCACCCGCTCCATCAAAGAACTATTACTACAAGTCACCATCCCCTGTAAAGTACTACAAATCTCCATCACCTGTAAAATACTACAAGTCGCCTGCTCCATCAAAACACTATTACTACAAGTCACCATCTCCATCACAATATTACAAATCACCCGCTCCCTCTAAATACTATAAATCGCCGCCGCCACCAACATATTACAAGTCACCAGTTTATTACAAGTCTCCACCACCACCACCAACTTATTATGAGAAATCACCTTCTTACTACAAGTCCCCTCCACCTCCACCATATTACAAAGAATCTACGCCTTACTACAAGTCCCCTCCACCTCCACCATACTACAAAGAATCTACCCCTTACTACAAGTCCCCTCCACCTCCCCCATACTACAAAGAATCAACCCCTTCCTACAAATCCCCACCACCTCCACCATACTACAAAGAATCTACCCCTTACTACAAGTCCCCTCCACCTCCACCATACTACAAAGAATCTACGCCTTCCTACAAGTCCCCACCACCTCCCCCATACTACAAAGAATCTACACCTTCCTATAAATCACCTCCACCTCCCCCATACTACAAAGAATCTACGCCTTACTACAAGTCCCCTCCACCTCCACCATACTACAAAGAATCTACGCCTTCCTACAAGTCCCCACCACCTCCCCCATACTACAAAGAATCTACCCCTTCCTATAAATCACCTCCACCTCCCCCATACTACAAGGAATCTACCCCTTCATATAAATCTCCTCCACCTCCCCCATACTACAAAGAATCTACGCCTTCCTACAAATCCCCACCACCTCCACCATACTATAAAGAATCTACCCCTTCCTATAAATCACCTCCACCTCCCCCATACTACAAAGAATCTACACCTTCCTATAAATCACCTCCCCCTCCACCAAAGTACTATGAGCAATCGCCTACAAAATACAACTCACCACCTCCACCATCACCAATCTATTATTAGCAAACTCCCACCTATGCCTCACCCCATCCTCGCCAACGTACCACTAAACATTCAATAACTCTACTGTTTCCATGATTTTTACGGTCTTTTGATTCCATTTCCCTTCCAAAATTTAATGTATGTTAGTCGAAATGATCGACTTTATTTATCGTGTGTTCGATATTGTTTTGTTCAAATAGTTTATATGATGTATTACTTGAGAATTAATTAAGTATTCCTCATTGTATCAAGATTAATAGTTTGTTATTTATTTTCTCTTCTTTGTGTAATAGTTTTGTATTCAAATTGTTAAATGAAATGAGGTGGTATTGTCCCTAGATAATTTCTTCCCTGCAATAATTGGTAACCTATCTAATTTAAATAAAATGGTAAAATCTACTAAAATTATAAATAAATTTTAAAATAGAGTAAAAATGTGAAAAAGTAAGCATAGTTTTCAGAAATGCTAATATATGACTATGGAATATACAATCAACTTTATATAATATCATGATATACAACTCAACTACAAGGCCTAAAAATCCAAAGATTAGTAGAAAACAATATATCATATGTTCCTCTTAAGAAATAAATATATTTAAATACATTTTCTTAACATTATAATTTGAATCTCTCTCTACAATTAAACGAGTTCTGTTTGGACCAATTTATGTGTATCGCGACTATTCCAATCATGTTATTTAGACTATTCCAATCTTGCTTGAGATGAAACCAAGTTTTAGATATAAAAAAAAATGTTATTTAGACTTCATAGGAAAGTTACAATTGCATAACACAACTCCAACTTTGTTTGGGTAAATAGTTATCTGTATTGGATATTTACATCAAGTTGATATAATTTATCGTAGTTAGATAATTTAATAGATTGAATATATTAATTAATTAATTAACCATACACATTATATTATACATTTACTAATTTGATATAAACACTCGATCCGCAAATTAAAAAAAGAAAAGACTTGGAAGAAGATAATATGGACTTATACATTCTTTCTAATTAGCCCACTTGCAAATTATTTTTTCAACCACCAAAAAAAGATGTCACCACTAATTAATTACACTAAACTAATATTTATTTGGACTTTGCTATGATCTTAGTGGTTAACCATGAAACCATTACATTAATTTCAAGAAAGATGTTACTATAAAAACCAAAGATCTTAATCATTTATGCAACAAAAGTCTTAATTAGTTATATCTTTTCTTTTCTCCAAAAATCAAAATGAGATAACTTACATAATTTATAATTTACTGAACTTTGCAGCCTAATTAAATTAGCTAACTAATAATTAGGCTGAATATCTTACTACATACACAAACTATTGATAAACAAAACTCATGCTTTTGCATTCCAGCAACTCACTAGACTTGAATCCTGAAATTTCAAAAATAAAGAATTAAAGTTAAGAGCTTTAAAGATGGAGGAGGTTGAAAATACATCGATATATATATAGAGAGATATATATATATATATAGAGAGAGAGAGAGAATAATCTTCTTAAGGATAAATATGAATTTGAATACCTGGAGGTCGCTACACACTAATATCTTTTGTTGTGTTTTTTTGTTCTCGTAGAAATTTTGTGTTCCAAGTTTACAACCATTCTCGACAACCATGCTGGATATTGAGTTGACAACATTATGTATATGATGGACAGTCCAATAACAAGTCCACAAGCATAACCCATGAGAACCGCCTCCCAATTGATCATTGGTGAATCATCATCTTCTTCTTCTTCTTCTTGATAGAGCTCAACTGGAATTGTCGCTTGTGCTACCCTATCATCACCACTACAATCTCTTGAGGGTGGCAATCCACGTAGTCCATCATTTCCTAGGTATGAATTATTCTCAAATGTATCAAATTGTTTTCCTTTGTGGATGCATCCAACAAGATGATTGTGAGAGAGATTTAAGACTTCAAGTGACGTGAGAGACACAAGTTGTTGTGGAATTTCACCATCTAATTTGTTGGATGAGAGATCCAATGATTCAAGTACAGACAATCTGTGCAGTGATGCTGGTATATGACCTTCTAATACATTATGAGAAAAGTTCAATGTACGAAGTCCAACTAGATCTTTAATAATGTTTGGTATATGACCTTCAAATCTGTTCTGTGAGAGATCGATAATTATTTGTGTAGTCAAAACTTGAGGAAGTTCACGATCCAGTCCCTTCGTTGTTACAATCAAAGAATAGTCGTAATAATAAGAAAATATATCTGCTACATACTCTCGGTTTCCACTATTCTCACCAATTTTTTTCAAGGCTTGAAAAATCTGAAACAAACTCACTGGTAAGTCTCCACAAAATCCATTGGATGAGAGATTTATGACTCGAATTTGAGCACACAAGTAGTTTGTCCTTACAGGGCCATAGAACTTATTTGATCTCAAATTTAAGATCTGCAAATGAGGTAGGTCTCCCAACCATTTTGGAAACGTGTCATTCAACTCATTGTAACTTAAATCTAGAAGTTCCAATTTTTTACAATTGATCAAAGATTGTGGAACTTTCCCCTGTAGCTTATTCCTATCCAATTTAATGATGATGAGTTGGTTTTCGATATTAAAAGTTGTATTAATTGTCCCACTAAGACTATTGTTGCTTAAATCCAAAACTTCAAGTTCACTCATCTCACCCAAACATTGTGGGATTGTTCCCTCCAAATTATTGCTTCTCAAATTTAGTAGTACTAATGTTTTCAGATTGCAGATAGCTGAAGAAATATGTCCACTGATATTATTGCGCGAAATTAGGAACTAGTGGTTAGGAGTGACTTTGGAATAGGACCTTCCAGCTTATTTTGTTCTAGACTAACGATATATAATGTTTTGGACTTGAACTCCTGAATTTTTCCACTGAAAGTGTTATCACTCAAGTTAAACACTATCAGTGAAGGAAGGGAGAATATCCAGGAAGGTATAGTCCAATTCAAGTGGTTTGATGACAAGTAGAGTGATTGTAGATTTCGTAGTCCACTTACGTTGGATGGAATTGGACCAGTAAGGTAATTGGACGAAAAATCTAATATTTCAAGCTGCGTCCAGCTTCTGTTAGAGGATAAGAACTCAAGTCCGCCATCCAAGTTGTTATTACTAAGTGATAACTTGTTGAGTTTTTCAAATATCGTGGAGTGGGAAATTGGTCCTTCAAGATGGTTATTACCAAGGTCCAAAAACACTATGTTGGTGAGATTCCATAGAGGTTTAGGAATAGGCCCTGACAGATTACAATAACCAATGTTCAACTCATGAAGTGAAGTTAGATGGCTAAATGGTTCAGGTATCCTATCAGCAATATTCACACTATGGACGTATAACTTCATGAGTGATGCACTGCTATTCCATTTTGTTGTGGGAAACCTAACAGTGAGCTGGGGATTGAATGATAAATCAAGGGATTCTAAGTCGGTGAGGTGGAAGAATCTTTCGGGCAATAACCCACGTAACCCTGTGTTAAAAAGTGTTAAAATTGCTAAGTGAGAAGAGAAATTTGAAGGAATGGTGGAAGAGATGTTCACAGAGTTAAGGTTGAGCTCTCTTAATTGGGTCAAGTTCTTAAGGAGCAGTTCAAAATTGTGAGGTACAAGACTAAGCCCATATTGATCACCGATACGAAGAACGTGTAGTTTAGAGAGGTGACAAATTTCGGAAGGGATTAGACCTGTAAAACCTGAACGCGACAAATCAAGATGCATCAAACTAGAGAACTCACCAAATTTAGGTGAAATGAGCGATCCAGTGAAGTCATTAAAAGACAAATCAAGCCTTTTGAGATTGAAGAGTTGAAAGAGGCTACCATTGGAATGAAACTTGCCTTGAAGTTGGCTGCAACGGAGATCAAGCTCAATCACTTGTCCTGTTGTCTTCTCACAATGAACTCCATCCCATGAGCAACAATCTGTACTCTTGTTTGAATCTCTCGGCCTGTTATCATGCTGAAACAATAATCAGAAGCATTAGGATTAATGGTGAACATGTTCTGCAATTTTAGAAGAGCAAGAGCTTGATCTTCAGGGCACAAATGAGGTGAGGATGACGAGAAAGCAAGTTGACAGAGAAAGGTATATAGCATAATAAACACAAGTTTTACACAACCCATTTCTGAACTAAAAATGATCAAAACTAATCAAGTTGGTAGAGAAGAAATCAAGAAACGTTTGCTTTATGTGTCTATTCAACAATTTTGATGACATATATATAGCACAAATTTAACATATGGCCATTCATTGTCACACAAGTGAATGCCCAGAAACTATCAATAGTTCACATTCTTAAGTCCCCACCACTTACATATATAACACATTACACATGCATTTTGTGTGATACCTTATTATAGACAACTTAATTGGATTGCATGAATAGGAACACCACACAACTCAAGAGTATTGTTTTACTTGGTGTACAGACTTTGAAAGAAACATAACAACTTTATATCTTATGAATAGGACAGTCACTTTGCTAATGCATTAAGGTTACACTGCCACTCTACTGATCTGAACACAGTGCCTTACATAGTGTGCCAGCTCGAGCTTATTTTCCACGACAATTGACCTGCTGATGGAAGACAGTGCAGGAGTCCATAAATGGCATGTTCTTCACAGATTCTTAAGTCCAACGAGATGATTATGAGAGAGATTTAAGACTTTAAAGTGACATGAAATATGCAAGTTGTTTCTGCATCCCTCTACCAATTTTGCTAAATGAGAAATCCAATGATTCAAGTACAAATAACTGGCCGATGCAGTTATGCTGGTATACAACCTTCCAAGCGATTAATTATGAGATAAGTTCAACATATCGAGAGCAACGAGATCTCCAATAATATTTTTTGCAATATGACTTCAAATCTGTTCCTTGAAACATTGATGATTATATTTAATTTGTAGTCAAAACTCAAAACAAATTCAAGATCCAATCCCTTTGTTGTCATTAAAGAATCATAAAATACTCGCGCTCTCATCAATTATCATTTATCTTCATGGCTGGTAAATTCCCACTAAATCAATATAGATACTTTTAAAGATGTAAAGATTAAGTAAGAATTCGTGGGATTAGACGGGGTATGTTGTGGTAATCTAATTTTTGTATATCATTTTTTTTTTTGGTTATAATATTCAAGTAAACATATATATTATTTCTAATTTAGCCCACTTGCAAATTATTTTTTCAATCATAAATATTTATGCTTGCCACTAATTACACTAAACTAATATTTATTTAGACTTTGCTATATCATCTTAGTGGCTAACCACGAAAGCATTACATTTATTAATCTCAAGAAGTATGTTACTTTGCTACTATAAAAACTAAACATCCCAACAAACCTATGCAACACAAGTCTTAGTTTTCATCTTTTTTCTCCAAAAATCAAAATGAGAAGCTTTGGAAATTTGGGGCAATGGTCTCTACTTGCATTTGCTTTGGCATTTTGCTTTGTAGCTAGCACTGTTGTTGCTGATTACTCTTATGGCTATAGTTCTCCTTCACCCTCTCCATATTACAAGAAACCGGAAAAACAAGTTGAACATTCTCCATCGCATTATTATTACAAGTCACGTGCTCCTTCAAAGCACTACTACAAGGCACCTGTTGTAGCAAAGTATTACAAGTCACATGCTCCTTCAAAACACTACTACAAGACACCTGTTGTTGCGAAGTATTACAAGTCACCTGCTCCTTCAAAACACTACTACAAGACACCTGTTGTTGCGAAGTATTACAAGTCACCTGCTCCTTCAAAGCACTACTACAAGACACCATTTGTAGCAAAGTATTACAAGTCACCTGCTCCTTCGAAACACTATTATAAGGCACCGGTGGTAGTGAAGTATTACAAGTCACCTGCCCCTTCAAAGAAGTATTATAAGGCGCCAACTCCCTCAAAATATTACTACAAGTCACCATCACCTGCAAAGTACTACTACAAGTCCCCTTCACCTGTAAAGTACTACAAGTCGCCTGCTCCATCAAAGCACTATTACTACAAGTCCCCATCCCCTTCAAAATATTACAAATCACCCGCTCCTTCTAAATATTATAAATCACCAGCACCACAAAAATATTACAAGTTGCCAGTTTACTACAAGTCTCCTCCACCACCACCAACTTATTATGAGAAATCACCTTCTTACTACAAGTCCCCTCCCCCTCCCCCATACTACAAAGAATCTACCCCTTCCTATAAATCCCCACCCCCACCCCCGTACTACAAAGAATCTAACCCTTTCTATAAATCTTCTCCACCTCCACCAAAGTACTACGAAAAACCACCTACAACCTATAACTCTCCACCTCCACCAACCTATTCCTCACCACCACCTCAGGAGTACGAGCAATCCGTCATCTATGCTTCACCTCCACCACCACCAGCATCTCCCCCACCAACATACTACTAAACGCTCAATAACTCTATCACTTCCATGACTTTTACATCCTATTTTAATTTCATTTTTCTTCCAAAATTTAATGTATGCTTGTCAAAATGATGGGCTTTGCTTATTGTGTATTTGATATTGTTTTGTTCTAATGATTTGTATTATGTATTACTTGAGAATTAAGTAAGTTTTCCTCATTGTATCAAGATTAGTAATGTTTATAAATTGTATCTGAATTGTTAATTGAAACGAAGTGGTATTATCTCTAGAGAATTTCTTCCTGCAATCGTTTGTAGCCTATCTACTTAAAAAAAAAATATAGGAAAAAGATATGATATATATACTCGTTGTGAAAGTGACTCATGACTCATATATACCTACTAGTTTCTGAGCACGTGCTTCGCACGTATGTTTCATGTGAATTTTTATAGATACGTTAGAATGACTAAAATTTTATGGAAATATATATGTAAATTATAATGAATAATAAAATGTAACAATTACAAAATAAGAATAAAGACTTACGGTAATAAAACATTCATAGAAAACTAATTTAAGAAGTTTAACAGAGAGAAAAAAAGACAAAAATATAGACATTATTCTTATAAGATTGATGTATATATAGATGAAAAAATAAGTACAGAATTAGTACATAACTCTTTGAGTTCTTATTGACTCCTTTCATATCCTATCAAAATTCAAAAGTCTTCATCATTTACTTTTACTATAGAATAAAAATAATAGCCTAATAATCTTGGTAGGGATTTCATGAGATAAAGAAGTTGAATTTATATAAACAGAATTGGAGGAATATCAAAAGATATCTTAAAGTTTTTATTTAAATATTTGGAGGTTATGAATATGAATATATGAATAAATGAAGAATGAAAAAAATTAAAGTTTGCAAATCATGTAGAAAGAACAACTAAAGTTCTTATCATGTAATTATGCATCAATGAATTTAAATTTGTGAAGCTAGAGTCATTCTTTAATAATAATCAAGAGGACATTATCAATGTGTGTCTCCATTTGGTAGATTTGCACCCTTTAAATTATTAAATTTGGTTATTTATCATAAAAAGATAATACTTTATCCACATTAATTATATTATTCATGAGAGGGGTTAAGGAAAAAGTTATAAGAAGAGGAAAAGTAAAGAAATTTAGGTAAAGATTTTTTTAAAAAAAATTATTATTATTTACATATAGATTATAGATAAATTACATATTTAATTAGGAATTAATCTTAGGAAGTCTAAAAGTCATTATCATTTAATTAAATTTATACAATCAAATATTGAAACATTTTATAACAATTTAATTTATAGAATGGGTAAAACCGTAATTCAACTTTCAACTTTTTGATTCATGCTTTTAGTAATATATGATACTATTATATGAATGACTTACATATATCTTTTTCTACTAACGGATGTGAAAAGGTTATTGTTAATTTATTTTTTAAAAAAATATAATCTACATGGGTTTTGATTCTTCTCACACAATTTTTTTTTCACTTTTTAGTTCAACAACTAATTTAAATTTATTATTTTGATGGTCAAATTTATTTATGTTTCACTAGTTACTTCAAATAATGCTACTCCTGAAACTCACAAAAATACTTCTTTAAAGCCTAAGAATAAAAAATTTAAAAAAAATAAGGTAGACCTCCCATGAAAAATAATGGTGAAAGTAACCAAGAACAAAATCAACAAGTTCAAGAAAAGGGACCATGCTTTGTTTGTGGCAAGAGTGGGCATATTGCTCGATTTTGCAGATTCCGAAAACGTGGTCCTAACCCTCAGGCAAACGTTACCGAAGAACTTTTGTGGCGGTGATTACTGACATAAACATGGTTGAGAATGTTGATGGATAGTGGGCTGATTCTGGTGCAAACCGTCATGTCTGTTATGACAAAGACTGATTTAAAAAATATACTCATTTTGAGATGCCCAAAACCATCATGTTTGGTGATGCTCACACTACTCAAGTGCTTGGAAAGGGAGATGTTGAATTGTGTTTTACTTCTGGAAGGGTATTAACATTGAAAGATGTACTTTATACTCCTTCTATGAGAAAAAAATTGATGTCTAGTTTTAATCTGAATAAAGCAGGCTTTAAACAGATTATTAAATCTAATCAATATGTAATAGTGAAGAAGGGTATTTTTGTGGGGAAGGGGTAGGCATGTGATGAGATGTTTAAGTTGAATGTTGAGATGAATAAAACTTCTACTTCTGTTTATATGCTTTCTTCTACCAATTTTTGGCATGCTCGTTTGTGTCATATTAATGATCGTTATGTTGGAATCATGAGTAGTTTAGGATTAATTTCAATGGTTAAAAAGAATTTTGAAAAGTGTGAGACTTGTAGTAAAGCTAAGATCACTAAAAGGCCTCATTTTCAAGTGGAAAGAAAAACTGATTTGTTAGAATTAGTTCATAATGATATTTGTGAACTTGGTGGAATTCCAACTCGTGAAGTTAAGAAATATTTTATCACGTTTATTGATAATTTTTCTAAGTTTACAAATGTTACTTGATGAAAAATAAAAGTGATGCTTTTGTAAATTTCAAAACTTATCTCCATGAGGTTGAAAATCAGTTTGAAAGAAAAAATAAAAAGAATTAGAAGTGATAGATGTCGTAAATCTAAATCAAATGAGTGTAATTCTTTTGTTAGATCATTGGAAATAATTCATGAAACTACTCCTCCTTACTTTTTTTCATCTAATGGAGTAGCACAAAGGAAAAACAAAACTTTGGTTGAATTGACTAATGTCATGCTTATTGAGTCACACGTACCTTTGAATTTTTGGGGTGAAGCTATTTTAACTGCTTGTTATGTGTTGAATCGTGTGCCTCATAAAAAGTCAAAACTGACACTTTTTGAATTGTGGAAAGGTTACAAGCCAAGTTTGGAATATCTAAGAGTTTGGGGTTGTCTAGCCTTTGTGAGGCTAATGGATCCCAATATTAGAGATGGGTAAGAAAGTTACTACTTGTGTTTTTCTTGGTTATGCTTAAAATAGTACAGTCTATAATTTTTAATCGTGAAGATAATATTGTAATAGAATTTGGTGATGCTATTTTTCATAAAAATAAATTTTCTTTTGAGACTAAAAATAGTGGGGGTCAAAGGATTGAACAAAATATTTTGTCACTACCTAGTTCTTCTAGTTCAACTTTGAAAAATAAAGGAGTTGGTGATTTTGAGTTAAGAAAAAAATAAAAGAGCTAGAGTAGAAAAAGATTTTGGTCTTGATTTTTATGTTTTTGATGTTGAAAGTAACCCTCTAACTTTGAAAGGGGCATTATCTTCATATGATTCTATTTTTTGGAAAAAGGCTGTAAATGATGAAATTGAATCTCTAATTTCTAATAAAACTTGGAAGTTAGTTGATTTACCACCGGACTGTAAAACAATTGGTTGCAAATGGGTCTTAAGGAAAAAGTTGAAATCGGATGGTTCTATTGATAAATACAAGGTTAGTTGCAAAAGGTTTTTAACAACTAGAAGGCCTAGAATTTTTTGATACTTTTTCTTCGGTAACAAGAATTACATCCATTAGACTTTTAGTTGCTATGACTGCAATTTTTTATTTGCAAATTCATCAAATGGATGTAAAAACTGCTTTTCTAAATGGAGACCTAAATGAAGAAATTTATATGGACCAACCCGAGTGTTTTGTTGAAGCAGGCCAAGAAAGCAAAGTATGTAAACTTACTAAATCCCTATATGGCTTGAAACAGGCACCAAAACAATGACATGAAAAGTTTGATTCTTACATGATTGAAAATGATTTTAAAACAAATGAGTGTGATAAGTGCATATATCATAAGTCTTGGAATAATTCACATGTGATCATTTGCCTATATGTTGATGATTTGTTGATCTTTGGCTCTAATATGAATGTTATTGATGAAGCTAAAAATGTTCTTAGAAGCCATTTTGATATGAAAAGATCTTGGTGAGGCAAATTTTATTCTTGGAATAAAAATAACAAGAACATATGAGGGGCTTTTCCTTGACCAGTCACATTATGTTGAGAAAATTTTAAAAAAATATAACTTTCATGATTGCAAGCATGTTGCTACTCCTCTTGATACAAGTGTTCACTTATTTCCTGTTGAAAGTGAAAATGATGTAATAAATCAAAAGGAATATGCTAGTATAATCGGAAGTTTGAGATATGTGACTGATTGTACTAGGCCTGATATTGCATATGCAGTAGGAGTACTTGGCAGGTTTACAAGCAAACCAGGTAATGAACATTGACATGCTATAACAAGAGTTATGAGATATTTAATTGGAACAAAAAATTATTGTTTGTTCTATAAAAAAATATCCCGTTGTACTTGAAGGCTTTTGTCATGCAGATTGGAACACTTTGTCAGGTGATTCTTGTTCTACCACTGGTTATGTCTTTACTTTAGGTGGTGGTGCTATTTGTTGGAGATCAAAAAAGCAAACTATAATTGCTAACTCTGCGATGGAGGCTGAACTAATTGATTTAGCTTTAGCTAGTGAGGAAGCGAATTGGTTAAGAGATTTATTGTTTCAAATTCCTTATTTTGAAAAATCAATTCCTCCTATTTTAATTCATCCTGATAAGCGCCGCTGCAATTGGTAGAGTTCAAAATCGTTATTACAACGGCATCCAGACCTATAAAGAAGAAACACAGTAATGCAAGATCATGTTTGACAAATGGTACCATAAATGTTGATTATGTCAAATCTTGTGATAATCTAGTAGATCCTCTTACTAAGGCCTTAACAGGAGAAAAGGTCTGGAGCACATCGAGGGGGATGTGATTGAAGCCTACAAATCCTTGAGTCATATATGGGGAAAGCCAACCTGGGAACTAGAGATCCTATAACCAGGTTCAAAGGGAAAAGCTAATCATATGATGACTTATTGTGAAAAATGCACTATTTTTCCCTAAGATGTGAGTGCATTGTTTTCTGTAGTTTGTGAAGGTTGAGTTGATAAAACTCTTAATGAATATTTGTAGCCCGTATGGGTGGAGTGTTAAGCTTACAGGAGCACTCTCGACAGATTTTACCTATATGATGTGTGGAAGTAGGTCGCTTCCTATGAGAATGAGGCTTATTCTCAAATGCAGTCATGAAATCTGGATAGCACATGGCCATAACGTGCTGGCTATTAAAGCTCATGTCAACACCTTGATTATTATGTGTGAGAAGTGATATTTTATTTTCCTTAAGCAGTCATAGTTCAAGTCTGAGACCACTACGACTTTGGAGTAAATGTTACTGTTTTACTAAGTGGTGGTTCAATGCAGAGCACACCTTCATTAGGCATAGTAGTCTTCCTTCAGCTGATATACTCTCTTATCTAAATATTAAAATAAGTGGGGGATTGTTAGGTTATTAGCATTTTAATATTAATATTTAACATATTAAATTGCTTTATTTTAGAGTTATAAGAATGACTGTTGGTAGGCATTTGTGTCTTAAACTACCAATTAAATCATGCTATTCATCTTTGACTTGGTAGCCATGTAATGCCATTACTTTTGGCTTTATTGGCTGAATTCGTTGTGAGATAAAAACATTGGAATAAATAAGGATAAACATTGGAATAAATAAGAATAACTTCTATATCATTCATTAGCATTGGTTATCCATCACTTTATTTCATTCTTAATTCCTCCATTACTCTATGTAACCTAAGTAACTCCTATTGTAACCTATGAAACTCCTAAGGCCATTATCTTCACTATTTACTACCTCCATTATCTTCCTATTCAATGCTAGAAAGACTTCTTCTAGTATAAATAGTAGTGATGTTTATTTGGTTTGTAACACACAACACACAAGAGAAAAATATAGAGTGAAAGAGTAAGTCAAAAAGAAAGTTCTTATTAGTTGAAGGGAGGTGTTCTTTTTGTGGAACTTTAGATTCAACTCTTGTCCTGAGTTATTGAGTTATCTTTTGTGTATATGTTGTTGTATCTGGAGGGGACAAGTCAAAGAGAATTACTACTGGACCGGTGAAAAATATTTGTTGCAGTGGACTTGAATCTCCTTAAAGAGAGTGAGATATCCGTGCCTCAGCCTTAAAGAGATTTATTTTCTTCATTTTATTTTCAATTGTAATCATGTATTTTTTGTTATCTAGTAAGTTTTTTTTTCCACTATCAACTAACTTCTGTTTCCATTGAGTTATATTTTCATAAGTTTTTGTAATTGAACATATAGAAAACGAAAAATCATTCAATGTCGAAACCCTAGGGTTCAGAGAATGGAGGAAACCTAGAGCATCCCGAATGGATTGGCTGTGACAGAAGAGGTTGATTGTAGTATCGGACTCCGCAACGGATTGAAGGAACTTGATGATGACGCAGAGGCCACAAATACGTAGGAAGGAGAAGTCAGCACAAGCATCACTGAGTCCCGTGCGGAGTGCGAGTGTTCAAGCGAACTTATTAGCTCCGACACCACCGACGGAGATTCCGTCTGAGATGCAGAGTTCGAATCTCTCTCTGTGTCTTCACAGCTTTTTCTAGCTCGGCGTTGAATAGAGAAATTGAAATTTCATCGTCCGTTTACTCGTTTTTTCTCCCTTTGTTTTGACAGAAAACCCAAAATTGCCAATAGTTTTTAAAAATAAAATGTATTTACATTTCATAAAATGTAAGAGCAATATTACATACTATTAATTGGGTGCATGAGAATTGGCCGTTGGTGCCTCTAACCACTTAAACCAAATATATATATAATTTCATTTTATTTTTTAAACAAGAGGTTAATTAAGTTTCTGTTTCTATAATTCTTGAAATTTGGTTACATAAATAGTTATAAAACGGACTGTTTGGGTTTAAAATTTCTGCATTTCTAAATGAATCCTTCCCCTTCAAAAGATTTCTGTTAATGGCAGATAACGAAAACAACTCTGCTCTTGTCGATCACGGTGTTCATGAGGGTGGCGGCTCTGTTAACAAGGACACAAGTCTTTTCCAACAAGAAAGTAAAACTGTTGTTGATTTTAGAGAAGCATTTGCCGTGGAAAAGAAGCGTTACTTTGGGTTAGATGAAGTTATCAGTCTTGCCAATAACCTGAATACCACCAATTCAAGAATTGAAAACCAAAGTGAAACAATTCCAAACACACCACTGATGGTTTTAGAACACGAGGAGAAGAAGAAGGGGAGATACTCGATGCTAAATTCAAGTACCGATCAATTTGGTAACCGCGGGAAGAAACTGGAAACACATGAACTATCGGTTGAGGAATTATTGAAGGCGGATAAATGGAGATGGAAAAAGCATGGGTCGAATCAAACTGGCCGAAAGAACTACTATACGTGTAATGAAGTCGAAGATTGTCCAGCAAAGAGACATATTGAGCCAAGCTTAAAAGATCCAAACAGGGTGATTGTAACTTACAGAGACCAACACAATCACCCTCCTCCAAAGTCCTAAGTTCTAACCAACAAACACATTGCAATGGAGAGCCCAAATGTTGCTGCACCAGTGGAAGACATAAGTCAGTTTTTTTTACAAGAGAAATCCTTTCTAACTCGACTACTACTACGTCTTGATCTAGTCATTGGAAACTGAAATTTCCGATTTGTTACTACTTTCTAATATAGTAATCAAGCTTTTCAAGAATCACTGGTGGTATTTCTATTGTCCCTAGAAGATGCAAGAACTGAACCAAATTATCAGTTATGCAGTTATCATTCAGATAATAATTACTTCAAGAAAATAGTATATCATCTGTTTACTAACAGAGTTGCAGATCTATGATTTATATGAAACAACAGAGTATAAAATCGCATTTGTAATTTTTCAGTTCAGCATGTTTTGGTTACAATGAGTGATATTATAGATAGGATAAACACTATATTAGAGTCGTTTGTCGTTTGATGTGAAGTATAACGTATAATAATCTCAAGTAGGATTATTTTATCTTGTGTTTGGTTGGAGGTATTAGATAATTATGAGATTATTCATATTTTTACTCCCTCTAAACTTGGATTCCATGAATAATATTTTTTTGAAATGTTTGACTAATCGAAACATGTCTGTGCCAAACACACCTTAAAACTTAATCCCAAAAAGTTGATATGATCCATTTAGGGCAGTATTACAGAGTATTAATTGGGTGCATGGGAATCCACTTGACCAATTATATGTACATAAGTACATTTATTTCTATTTAAAGGGAAAAGGGTCTGATATACCCCTCAACTTTATCATTTGGAGCTAATATACCCCCGTTATAAAAGTGGCTCATATATGCCCTTACCGTTATACAAACGGCTCACATTTACCCCTCCCGTTACAAAATGGCTCATATATACCCTTCATTTAACGGGAGTTAAAAATTAGTTTTAAATTTATATTTATTACTTGTAATTTTTTTTAAAAAATTATTTAGGGGTATATATGATTCTTCTATCAAAGTTCAAGGTATATTTTAATTTTTTTCATATATAAATTATTTTTTGACTTTTTTTATTATAATTATTTGAGTTTCTTATTCTTATGTTTTTTCTTTCATTCCTTAGTTTAAAGAAAACAAATTTAAACTATTTTTTTTGTGTGTATTGTAATTTAATTTCGTACTCGAAGAAAAAATTTGGTCATCTACAGTAAGTTTTACAAGAATATTAGTGAAACATAAATAAATATGATTATCAAAATAATAATTATAAATTAGTCATTGAAACAAAAAAAGGTCAAAAAACTATGTTTGACGAGGATTAAATTTACTCATATTGGATTATATTTTTTAGAAAAAAATAATAAAAATTTAGATTAAAATTATTTTTTTTTTCATTTCCGTTAGAGGAAAAGGGTATATGTGAGTCATTTGTTTACAAATAGGAGTATATATGAGCCACTTTCATAACAAGGGGTATATCAGCTCTAAATGACAAAGTTGAGGGGTATATCAGACCATTTTCCCTTATTTAAAAAATAAATAAAAAAGCGGTTAAAATACAATGTAATTAAGTTTCTGTTTTTATAATTCTTAAAACTTTTTTGTTACATAAATAGTTAGAAAATGAAACTGCCCATATAAACAATCTGTTTGGTTTTGAAATTTTCTGCATTACTGAATGAAGCGTTCCCCTTGAAAAAAAATTTGTCAATAGCTGAAAACGAAAATGACTAGGATTTAGGGGCAATAGTGAGAAGTTGCAGCAAGATGAACAACTCTGTTAGTGCTCGTGTCGATCACGGTGTTCATGAGGATGACAACTCTGCTCTTGTTGATCACAGTGTTCATGGGGATGGCAACTCTGTTAATACAAGTCTTTTCCAAGAAGAAAGTAATTGTGTTGGTTATTTTAGAGATGCATTCCCCATGGAAAACAAGCGTTACTTTGGGTTAGATGAAGTTATCAGTCTAATGATCACTGCTTCTTCATCTAGTCACTGTTACGTTGAAACTGAAATAGGATCATTTTCTGCTAATGTTTGTGTTCCTAGAAGCAGAAAGAACTGAACCTAATGATCAGTTAAGCAGTTATATGATACAGAGTTGTTTACTAACAGAAGAGTTATATGAAACAACAGAAAGTACAAATCGCATTTGCAATTTTTCAGTTCAGCATGTTATGTACAATGATGATATTATAGATAGGATAATCACTACATTAAATAGTTTGGCGTGAAGTATAAGATATAATAATCTCAAGAAAAAAACGTAGAATAATTTTATATTTGGTGGGAGATATTAGATAGTCATGGGATTATTTATTTCTGTTATTTCTAGTTCTGATGATTTGACAACCTTTTAAAGGGACCTGGTTCATAATACGATATATATTCTCCACTGCCAGGTTAGAAAAGGTACAAGTGGTTTGGTGCACAGTCTCCAACCTATCACAACCCAGGAACCTGGTCCACAGTTTGACATACTCATCACTGGTAGGCTGGAAAAAGTACAGTCAGTTGGTGCAGTCTCTAACTGTGGCAGAGACCTCGATTAATGGCGTGGTCTCGAAGGTTGTGACTATTCTTCGTTAACCTAATGTCCAATAATCACAACCTTAATTTTTGCAACTTGAAAACTCTCAAGAACTCTTGCAAAGGCTGATCGAAAAGTGAAGATTCATCCTCAAATCAAACTCGAACCCATCAAAGTTGCTTAGTGGTCTTAGGATATATTGTTCTGAACATATATTGCAAATCTGATCCTACATCTATAAAAGACTCAGATAGTTATTTGGTGCTAAAATTCTAAATTAGTTAGAGGTAACTGATTTAATCGGCAGTGTTGTATGAAATTCTAAATCATCTAGAATTAAGTGTTTTAGTGGGCGGTGTTGTATTTGCTTAGAAAAAGTCTAAGTTATCTAGAGGTGATAGCTTAGTGGATAGTGTTATACCTGCTTAGGCTCTTCAAATAATAGGTCGATTACTTGGTCGTGAGATTAATAGGTTGATAATCTTGTGCAACATGTCGTGGTTTTACACATTTGAGTAAGGAGGTTTTCACGTAAACTGTTTGTGTTGTGCTATTATTGTTATTTACTTTGCAATATCTTTCTGATTCAGTCAAGGAACTTAATCCGTTGACTAGTAGTGAACGAACACATTCTATAAATTTCATCATTTATATTATAGGGATGGATAAGTTTTTCCCAACTTATCCCGGAATAACTTATAATCCCAACCAAACGACCCCTAATTATTGAGATAAAGAATCAATAATGAAATTGGACCAATTCTCTTTAATGATTTTAGATGTTGAAACTTGTAGACACTTCGAAATAGAACTTCTCCTCATTTATCCGTACTTAATGTAGATTTGAGTGATTGGATCATTTGTGTTTTGCTCCTCTTATGTCATAATAAATCAATAGAAAAGATATCTACAGCCTGATTCGCAGATGAATCCAGCATTATAGCAAGGCATAATACATATATTAGACCTTAAACTTGGCTTCAAATTTTAATTTTGACCTTTAATTTTTATAATGTACAAACAGGAATTTAAACTATCCAACTTTTAAATAAATAAACACATGAGTCCTACATGGCACAATACACGACGTAGGACAAAAAATGACATGTAGAACATGTGTGTTTATTTGTTCAACTTTATACAAGTTTAAGTGTCTATTTGTGCACATCCAAAGTTGAAGGTCATAAATATAATTTAAAATCAAATTAAATGACATATTTATGTATTATGCCTTAGAGCAATTAAAGCATCCAAGCAAGCTCCTTGTCCCAGTACCCCTCAAGTCGAGAGTATGTTCATCAACACCTGCTTATTTACAACCAAGGTAAACACGTCATCATTTTGAAGTGTTAATTTTTATGGAAGTGTAAATTTTGAGGGCTATAGTATCTTAAAAGGTAAAAAAAATAAAAAAAAAAAAAAAAAAAAAATTAAGCCTTTTGTTCTAATTAGAAAAGAATTGGAATTATTTTCTTTTTTTTTATTTTAAATACTATTAAGAAAAGGATTGAAATTGTAATCATATTTGAAGTTAGTTTTGTCTTTAGCACCAGCCTATAAATATAGGATAATATAAGAGATTATTATTCCATTGCTCATTAGTAAGGACGAGAGTTTTTTTTTTTTAATAGAGTGAGAAAAGAGAGAAGATTTTGCTGCCTGTCTTTTTCTTCTACGGCCACCTTTAGATGGTGTTTCTGGATTTACTAACTGTTTGATCGAGCTGAATATACAAGCCTTCCCCTTGAAAAAAAGTTGTTTTCAATGGCTGGAAACGAAGATGACTGGGGTATACGGGCAGTTGTGAGAAGTTGCAGCAAGATGAACAACTCTGCTCATGTCGATGATACCGTTCATGAGGATCCTGCTCATGTCAACTCTGTTCTTGTCGATCAGAATACTGTTAATGAGGATGTTAACTCTGTTAACGACACAACAGACACAAGTCTTTTTCCAAAAGAAATCAATAGTATTGGTGATTTTAGAGACGCATTCCCGTGGAAAAGAAGCGTTACTTTGGGTTAGATGAAGTTATCAGTCTTGCCAATAACCTGAATATCACCAATTCAAAAATTGAAAACCAAACTGAAACTATTCCAAACACACCACTCGTGATTGTAGAACACGAGGAGAAGGAGGAAGAGGAGGAGAAGAACAAGAAGGCCAGAGGAAATAGAAAAAAAATACTAGGAGTACAACTAAAAAGATCTGCAATTCGTGTAGTGAAGTTAAAAAAAAAAAATGTTCAGCAAAGAGAGATGTTAAGCAAAAAGAAGCTGATAGTATCTTACAGTGGCCAACACAATCACTCTCCTCCTAACCAACATTCCAATGGTGCTGCGCCACAGGAAGACCCATATTTTCCCTCTTCTGCCTCTACTTTGTAATTCGAAATCGAATTCTAATTTGGATTGGTTTTTGGATTTTAAAATTAATTACTTCTGAGGTTTGTCCCTTGTTAGTTATTATTATTCATTATGATTTTTTGTTTATTTTTAATATTTGGACATATATATTTTTAAGTATTGTATTTTACGTTTTACTAGTCATTTATATTAAAAATATATTTAAGAGATTCAATATCATTACTTTCTCTAATATATATAAAACTTTAATTATGTTTCTAATTATTTTATTTAACTGAATTGAAAAAAAATCGAACCGAAAAGAGAAAAATTAAAGCAAATCAAATTTATTTTGATTCAGATTATGTTACACTTCATCAAAATTAAAAAATTCAAATCGAAAAATACAAAACCAAACTGAAGAAAACAAATATACACCCTTATTTGTAATTCAAGCTAGTTGAAATTCTTTTGTGCCGTAGTAAGTCATATTGTATCTAATTAGGGCGGAGCTACCTTAATTCTTACTGTTTTTTTAATTTAAGAATTAGATAGGCAAAGTGTCTCTTTGTGCACTTTAAAAGTTTAAGATCAAAATTAAAATTTGAAGCCGAGTTAAGAATTATATTTATGTGTTATAATTTTTACAATTTTTTTTCTCGATTATAATTCTAAATTTAAAATCAAATTGATTGAATATATGATAATATTTGAAGTACCTTATTTAAAGGTGCAAAAAATACAAAGGAAACCTTCTCTAAGATAAATTCATCTAGCACGAAGAATTCAGGGTAGTTTCATAAACGCTAAATAATTCAAATAAAACCTCATAAAATGATGATAATTTAATATATATATTTTTAATTTACGCACTCAATATCTTTGTACGTGTACTGGCACTTCGACTACACATATGTTTCAATAGTTATCATCTTATAATCTTAGCGTAATTTTTTTTTTTAAACTGGTTCATATTCAAAATTAGTGTATTACTAGTTAATTCTTATAATTAAACTTATCGCGTTATTAAATCTGACCAAAGAAATATAATATTTGCCTAAAGCCCTAAACGACTATAGAAGCTTAATTAGATAAAGTAAAACGAATTTTGAAGAAAAAAGAAAGAAAAAAAAATGACTTCATGACACTCAAAATTAAACGACTAGATAATCAAAGACTAAATATTAATCCAATGATAATAGATTAAAATAATTTAAATATGTTTCACTAAAATAACATATATATTATGAAATAATATGTAACAATTTTCAAAACAAAGTGTAACATTTTAGACGCCTAATATATTTCATAATTAGAGATGCAATGTATAAGAAAAAAACTTAAAAAGATTTTTCTCCAACTACTTTTAGCAATATCTATGGCCAAACATGTCCCTAAAGTAACATAGTAACATTATTAAGGGTCTTTTTTTATTTTTCTAGGAAAATATGTAAATTTCTTACTTATTTTTTCGAGTAAAAAATATTATTTTGAATATATTTGTATATATTCTAAGATAGATACTATGTAAGATAAGGGTGACATAAGTAAGAGAAATGGCGAGGTCTATTAAAACTAAAAAAACAATATCTCATGTAAAATTTATTTTACTTACTTAACATTGGAAGTCATTTTACTTCCCTTTTTATCTAAAGAAGCTTAGATTTCTAGAATAATATTATTCAAAAAATTTGACCAATTGAAGCATGAGAAATTATAAAAATATTTTTCATCCCAAAAAGTTGATATCACTTAATTAGGGCTATGAATTAAGTGAAATTAAAATGTAAGAGCAATATTACAGAGTATTAATTGGGTGCATGAGAATTGGCCGTTGGTGTCCTCAAAACACTTGATCAAATATATGGACATAAATTTTTATTTCTCAAAATACAATGTGATTAAGTTTCTGTTTCTATAATTCTTGAAAATTTCGTTATAAATAGTTATAAAAAATGAACTGCTCATAACCGAACTGTTTGGGTTTAAAATTTCCTGCATTACTGAATGAAGCGTTCCCCTTGAAAACAAAGTTGTCAATGGCTGAAAACGAAAATGACTGGGATTTAGGGGCAATAGTGAGAAGTTGCAGCAAGATGAACAACTCTGTTAGAGCTATCGTCGATCACGGTGTTCATGAGGATGACAACTCTGCTCTTGTTGATCACAGTGTTCATGGCGATGGCAACTCTGTTAACACAACTCTTTTCCAAGAAGAAAGAAACTGTGTTGGTGATTTTACAGACGCATTCGCCCTGGAAACCAAGCGTTACTTTGGGTTAGATGAAGTTATCAGTCTTGCCAATAACCTGAATACCAATTCAAGAATTGAAAACCAAACTGAAACTATTCCAAACACCCCACTGGTGATTGTAGAACATGAGGAGAAGAAGAAGAAGAAGGCGAGATACTCGATGCAAAGTTCAACTACTGAGTCAGGCAACTTGTTTATTTACCGCGGAAAGATACAGGAAAGACATGAAATATTGGCTGAGGAATTGAGTAAGGTGGATCATGGGAGATGGAGAAAGAGAAGGACGAATCCAACTGGAAAGAGCTACTATTCGTGTACTGAAGTTAAAAATTGTCCAGCAAAGAGACACGTTGAGAAAAGCTCAAAAGACCCAACCAAGGTGATTGTAACTTACAGAGGCCAACACAATCACCCTCTTCCTTAACAAAACATTCCAATGGTACACAGGAGACCTAATGCTGCTGCACCACCGGAAAACCCATCTTCTTACTCTTCCACCTCTACTTTGTAATTCAAGCCAGTTTTTTACGAGAGAAATTCTTTTGTGCCGTAGTAAGTCTCACTAGATTGTTTCTAACTAGATTATCTGCTTCTTGATCTAGTCACTGTTGAAACTGAAATAGGATCTTTTATTTGAAATTTTGAATTTCTACTGTCATTACTTTCTAATATAGTTTTCCCTTGGCATCTCTATCATTTTCAAGAATCACTGGTATTCTTTCTGTTCCTAGAAGCAGGCAAGAACTGAACCTAATGATCAGTTAAACAGATATTCAAAACGTGCTAAAGCGAGCCAACCTTTTTCTGTTGTTCAATGTTCGTCGACCCACAGCTATATGATTTAGGACATCTTTTCTTTCGAAGGAGTGACAAGTTCGTCATATCATTGTTCACCAATGTTATTCTAGTCTATCTTGGATCTACCAACTTAAGAGACAGTGATTTCACAATCCACTGCCAATAAGTTTAATGCCCTTGGCATTATTTAAACAGGAGTCAATTTGTGGTGATTGGTGCAATTCAAGGAGAACAAGTCCCCAAGACGCAAGAGAAATAGAGCAATATCTGTCCTATCCAAAGCCTAAAAGTACCAAACTTGTACAGGTGAGTTGCCTATTACACCGTTCATTCCTCCAAAAAATGATGTTTTATTAGACCTTAACTTTGGGGAACAAGAGTTTCTACAAGCTCTTATAATAGGAAATTTCAATAGTCACAGCTAGCCTTCTGCCATCTCAACCATTGCTTTTTGTGACACCAGAACTGGCTGATGTAGACATACACAAAAGCCTGAATTTTTGGTTTAAGATTGGCATCCTAACCTGCCGTTTAGAGGGATTGTCTATAATCGGCTCTGGTTTATCGCAGAATTATACCACAGAGTATCACAGGCTCTTCAGGAAACTATCTACTGTTTGAAGATAATTGTGAATAATAAAACCTCAAGCAATAGTATAGCATTTGTTTATTAACAGAGTTGCATACCAATGAGTAATATGAAACAACAGAAAGTACAAAACTTCAATTGAACATTTGTAATTTTTCAGTTCAGCATGTTCTGTACAGTGTGAGTGATATTATAGATAGGATAAACATTACTTACATTGAGCATTAAGATAAAGAATCAATAATGAAATTGGTGGTGGACTACCAATTCTCTTTAACGATTTTAGATTTCTCGAGTATGAATTTCCCTTCCTTGTACTTCTGAGTTGGCTCATAAGCTCGTTCATATTTCCAGCCCAAAACCTCATTGCAATCCCCACAGAGTACATCAGCAACAGTATGAAGACCAGTCATGAGAGTTCTGTCTTCTTTAGCCCCAACGACAATATTCATCACATGAGTAAACAGAAAAGCTCTGCCATGCCTTCCCTGAAAAGCAACAGTATTTCTTTTCTTTGGACGAGGCTCAGAAACAAGATGACCACAAATATAAACTAACTAGTTAAGAATCATTTGATTCTTGAAGTGCAAAAGAGAAAATTGCCCATTGTCAGCTCAATGTTGATACTTTGAATTCTTGGACTTAAAAATAACAATCATTACATCCCCGTGAGGGATTAAGTCGAAAAGTTGTAAAAAGCATCAATAAGAGTTAGTTTATATTCCCCCTTATTTTCCTTCATTTCTCATTTGGTTTTCCTTGACTACTAGTTAAAGCCCATCCTTTACTTTGAGCTCAATACAATAGAGGGATTTGGTTACTAATTTTCATCTGAAAGCACTGATCACATATAAATGAAAGGAAACGATAAATTGACCCCAACTAATTCCGTATACAAACGATAGCAAGCATAATGAATATGCTTTTGTAGTTCTAGTGACAGCAATACTATGACTTAAACCACCATACATGAATGAAGTTTCAAGAATCATAAATATACTAAACACAACAGAAAGTAATGAGGCATAGATATAAAACAATCACCTGAAACGCCTTAGAGATTATATCGTCGTGAAGAGAGACATTGTTTCGACATTTATAGCAGCTGTACAAGCGAGGTCCAACTAATTCATCCATTCGACAAAAAAACCAATGACAAATTCCTCACTGATCACTTACCCCAGAAACCCAAATAACCAAATCCTACAGAAAACAATAGATTTAAACCTGAAAAATCAATAAAAATAAACCCTTTACCCTATTGAAGCAATAAGCCAATTGACCTAAAAAAAAAAAACAAATTTATTTACCTTAAAAAGAGAAAATGCTTACAACCCAGATAGGTTTAACTTGCACGGCATCGATAGAAATTCTTACGAGGGATTTGGTGAAACTACCAATCACGAAACTGAGAAGAAATTTAAGGTGATATGACAAAGACAGGATTGCAAAAAAAAAAAACCAATTCAATATAAAAATATTTATCAAATAAAGACTGCTAGTAGTTAAAACAATACAATATCACAAGAATTTGAGCTGTAAAAAACAAATTCACAATCATGAATGAAAAACAAAATTATGTTTGTTAGGAAAAGCAGAAAATGGGGAAAAAGTAAAAGGTTTGTTATTCTTTGCTTGGACTCAGCTACCAGCATGAAAATCAGGAAGGGATAAAGATGAAACAATTACTACGTAAGTATTCTTTGGTTGAGTTGATTTTGTTGGAAGATGAGAGCTTACTGTTGTGTACAGCAGTCGATTTCATGGCCGCTCTGCCGCCCATTGGATTTTGGGCCAAATATATATTATGGAATTGATGGACATGACCACGGTAAAGCCCAACAGTGAGCATCATAACAACCTATCCGATGTAATGCATTACAACCAACAAAATATTCGATATAATAATCACTATCTAAATAGATTTTATTATTAATTCGGGTAGGTAAAGTAAAACCGTTCAACAATCACTGCGTAGGTTATAATGAAGGATTAAATTATAACAATATTTATATATGGAATATTTTTTGTGATAGATAGTTGTTTTTTTTGGAATAAAATTGAGATATAGAAGATATAGTACTGATAACATATTTGTTTAGTTTTGTAATACAAATTAAATTAAAATAAATTTCATTTTATATTTTAATCTTGACCTTAGTAAAGAACTTGCCTTGGATAAGGGTATTTACCAATTTTCGTTTCTGATTGTATAATTTTAAGCTTATGTGGAGTAGATTTGGGTATTTGAAATGTTGAAATCGTAGAACAATGTAACTAGTATACATATGTATCAATGATTGTATTTGTGTATAAAACGAGTGATATTGTGTAGGGGGGGGGGCGAGGAGGGGGAGGGGCGAGCGAGAAATCGGGAGAAGGAGTAGACAGCGAGCAAGAAAGGCGAAGAGTAGAGAGAGGTGAGCGAAATTGCAAGAGGCGGGAGAGAGGTGAGCGAGCTTGGGAGAGGGAGAAGAGAGGAGAGGTGCAAAGGACAGAGCGCGGAGAGGCAAATGAGACTGAGAGAGGGAGATGAGAGACGAGCAAGAGAGGGCAGAGAGTGAAGAGAGACAAATCGTATTTATATATCTGTTAGATAATTGTATATATGCTACTAATATACATATGTATCAATGATTATATTTGTATATATGCATAATTGTATGTATATAATTAGTATGCATATATATTGATGAATACAACAATATTAATGAAATACGATTTATATCAATGTACAATTGTAACGACCTGTTTGGTCGTTTTGAGCAGCAGGTTTTATTCTGGAAAAACTGGGCCATACTACGGACACAACGACGGACAGTCATAGGCACGACGGCCCGTCGAGGGTGTATCGTTGCAACATACTTAGAAATTCTGAAATTGGGTACTGAAAATCGACTCTCTGTAAATTGTGACGGACCTGCAGGACGAGCCGTCACAGCCACGACGAACCGTCGTGAGCTCCCGTCGCAAAACACTTCAACTTTTGAGAATTTGGTACAAGAAACGAGTCTCTGACAGTCATGACGGAAGTGCAGGACGGACCGTCACAGGTGTGACGGACCGTCACAGACTCCGTGGTGAAAAAGGGGATTTTGGGAGGCTACGACGACCTGCGTTACGGACCGTCGCAGGCACGACGGGCCGTCACAGGGTGCGCAAATCCCAGGCAGTTTAGGATTTCTCCACACGTTTTAAGGGTCGTTTTGGACTATTCTTTCCTTAATTATAAAGATTGAGGGTTAATATTAATAAGTCTAATTACTTGGGGGTTAAAAGAGGTAGCCTTAAGTTAATTAGTGGGTTTTATTGTCCTCTTTTATTCTTAATTATATGATAATTAGGGTAAAGGGAAGAGGGTTTGAATAAAACAAAACAAAAGAAAGAGAGAGAGTATTGATCGATCGAATTGGTTGAGGAGAAAACGCAGCTTTGAGGATTAGCTTGTTGATTCCAATTCTTCGTGGAGGTAGGTTATGGTTTTTACGATAATCGTAGTGAACTCTTGATAGGGAATGATATGTATTGATGATATTGTAAACCTGTCTATATGCTTAATTGTATGCTTGTATGAATATGATTATGTGATTTTGATAAAACAAGCATGATGAAAACCATTGAATCCCAAATCTTGAAAGAAACTTTAATCTACTTATTAATGATAATGCCTTGGTATAAAAAGAAGGCTTGATGAGTTTAAGTCTTCCGCATTACTTTTGTTGATATTGTATTAAAATGTTAAGGTTTAGATGGGTTGGTTCGCTCACATAGGAGGGTGAATGTGGGTGCCAGTCGCGTCCCCGATTTGGGTCGTGACAGACTTGGTATCAGAGCATTAGGTTCATTGGTCTCATCACACAAGAACGAGTCTAGTAGAGTCTTAAGGAACGGTAGGGGGACGCCTTTACTTTTCCTTGAGAGGCTATAAGACTTTAGGAAAATTCCATTCTTTCATTCTTTCTTTCGTGCTACTACTTGAGTCCAATTGGTATCTAGGTGATACAAATTGGTATCTGACCATCTTCACTCTATTTCGCAGATGGTTAGAACTAGAGCAACGACCGCACCAGCAGCAACAACGGAAAGGCAAAAACGACTGGGCCAGCCACTGGGCTGTGGCTCGAGGAAGAACAGCGGCAAGAGGCCGTGGAAGAGGTCGTGGGAGGACGTCCTCTAGAGGGAGAGGACGAGCCCCTAGCCCATCTGATACTAGGGCAGTGACTCCTCCACCGACCGAGGATGTGGTAAGAGAGGGTGAGGAAGGGGAGACTGAACAAGTGCAACATGAGGAATTGCCACCCCAACCTACCCCAGAGATGATCAACCAAGTACTTGCTTATCTTAGCGGGTTGTCTGATCAGGGTCAGGCACCTCCAGTGGTTTCTGCACCAACACCTCCAGTTTCAGAGATACGACATGCGGCTACTATGGCTCCCCGCATGGATGCATCATTGGGAATAGGCACATTTCCACGTCTGACTACTGGGCCTATTATGACAAACGACCAACATGAACTTTTCAGTAAGTTCTTGAAATTGAAACCTCCAGTCTTTAAGGGTGCAGAATCAGAGGATGCCTACGATTTTCTGGTTGATTGTCATGAGCTACTACACAAGATGGGTATAGTAGAGAGGTTTGGTGTCGAGTTCGTGAGCTATCAGTTTCAAGGGAACGCCAAAATGTGGTGGCGTTCACATGTTGAGTGTCAACCAACAGAGGCACCACCCATGACTTGGGAATCATTCTCTAGCTTGTTTATGGAGAAGTATATCCCAAGGACTTTGAGGGATAGAAAAAGGGATGAGTTCTTGAGTCTAGAGCAAGGAAGAATGACGGTTAATGCATACGAGGCTAAATTTCGCGCACTATCCAGATATGCCATCCAACTCTGTTTCAGTCCACAAGAACGGATCCGCCGTTTTGTGAAGGGGTTGAGGTCAGAATTGCGGATTTCAGCCTTACAGATAGCGGCAACGGCAACATCCTTCCAAGAGGTGGTGGACTTTGTGATAGAGGTGGAAGGAGTGAAACCAGATGACTTCGCAAGACATCGACATCAAAAAGGTTTCGAAGGGGAGGTGAGTTTAATGGTTCTTATTCTAGAGGACAGAACTCCGGAGGTCACTCAGTTCGACCAATACAGTCTTCACTACAGACTGTAGTTGGGGGTCCACCTCAGAACGGTCAACACTACTCCGAGAGACCTATGCCTGACTCCAGAGAGTGCTACGGATGTGGGGAGATTGGACATATTAGGAGGAATTGTCCAAAACAGAGTTACAGACCCCCAATAGCTAGAGGTAGAGGTGGTCATGGTAGAGGCCGTTTTTCTGGAGGACGTGGTGGTCGAGGTAATGGTGGTCACCAAAACGGCAGAGGTGATGGGCAAAACGGAGCCACTACTACGCAACATGGTAGGGGCAACGGACAGACAAATAATGGGGCTCATTGCTACGCTTTCCCTGGGAGATCTGAAGCGGAGGCGTCTGATGCGGTTATCACATGTAACCTTCTGATTTGTGATTGCATGGCTTCCGTGTTGTTTGATCCTGGATCCACATTTTCATATGTATCTTCCTCATTTGCTAATGGTCTAAATTTACATTGTGAATTACTTGACATGCCTATTCGTGTTTCTACTTCCGGTGGGTGAGTCTGTGATAGTCGAAAAAGTATATAGGTCTTGTTTGGTGAATTTTGTGGGAGCAACACTTATGTAGATTTGGTTATTTTAGAAATGGGTGACTTTGATGTAATTCTGGGTATGACTTGGCTTTCTCCGAATTTTGCGATTTTGGATTGTAATGCTAAAACAGTGACGTTAGCCAAGCCTGGGGCAGATCCGTTAGTGTGGGAAGGTGACTACACTTCCAATCCGGTGCGTATCATCTCATTTATTCGTGCTCAGAAGATGGTTGGTAAGGGTTGTCTAGCTTTCTTGGCCCATCTTAGGGATGACACTACCCAAGTACCCTCAATTGAGTCGGTTTCGGTAGTCCGTGAATTTTTGGATGTGTTCCCTGCAGATCTTCCCGGTATGCCACCGGATAGGGATATTGACTTCTGTATCGATCTTGAACCCGGTACTCGCCCCATTTCTATACCCCCTTATAGAATGGCTCCCGCGGAGTTAAGAGAATTAAAGGCTCAACTTCAAGAGTTGTTGAGCAAAGGCTTTATTAGACCAAGTGCATCTCCTTGGGGTGCTCCGGTGTTGTTTGTGAAGAAGAAAGATGGGAGTTTCCGGATGTGCATAGATTACCGACAGTTGAACAAGGTAACTATTAAGAACAAGTACCCCATTCCTCGCATTGATGACTTGTTCGATCAGTTACAAGGTGCTTGTGTCTTCTCTAAAATTGACTTGAGATCCGGTTATCACCAATTGAAAATACGAGCAACGGACGTGCCAAAGACTGCTTTTCGAACTAGGTATGGGCACTATGAATTTGTGGTAATGTCTTTTGGTCTTACAAATGCCCCTGCTGCTTTCATGAGTTTGATGAACGGGATTTTCAAGCCATATCTGGATCTCTTTGTGATCGTGTTTATTGATGATATACTGATATACTCCAAGAGTAAGAAAGAACATGAGGAGCATTTGAAAATGGTGTTAGAGTTGTTGAGAAAGAAAAAGCTTTATGCGAAATTCTCCAAGTGTGAGTTTTGGCTAGATTCAGTGTCCTTCTTGGGACACGTGGCTTCTAAGGATGGAGTGATGGTGGATCCATCTAAGATTGAGACAGTGAAAAATTGGGTAAGACCTACAAACGTGTCAGAAATAAGGAGTTTTGTGGGGTTAGCTAGCTACTACCGCCGATTCGTCAAGGGATTCTCTTCCATTGCTTCCCAATTGACGAACTTGACTAAGCAGAATGTTCCATTTGTATGGTCAGATGAATGTGAGGAAAGCTTTCAGAAGCTTAAGACTTTGTTGACTACCGCGCCTATCCTTACCTTGCCAGTAGAGGGTAAAAACTTCATTGTTTATTGTGATGCATCCTATTCTGGGTTGGGTGCAGTGCTAATGCAAGAGAAGAATGTGATTGCTTATGCTTCGAGGCAATTAAAGGTGCATGAACGTAACTATCCGACCCATGATTTGGAGTTGGCTGCGGTAGTATTTGCACTAAAGCAATGGAGACACTATTTGTATAGGGTTAAGTGAGGTCTATACGGACCATCGTAGCCTACAGTATGTATTCACTCAAAAAGACTTGAACTTGAGACAGAGGAGATGGATGGAATTATTGAAGGACTACGACATCACTATCTTGTATCATCCGGGGAAGGCTAATGTTGTAGCGGATGCTCTAAGTAGAAAGGCCGGAAGCATGGGAAGTCTAGCTCATTTGCAAGTTTCTAGACGCCCATTGGCTAGAGAGGTGCAGATTCTGGCTAATGACCTTATGAGGTTAGAAATAAATGAGAAGGGAGGATTGTTAGCTTGTGTAGAGGCAAAATCCTCTTTTCTTGATCAGATTAAGGGGAAACAGTTTGATGATGAGAAGCTAAGTCGAATCCGAGATAAAGTGTTACAAGGAGAGGCTAAGGAAGCAATAATCGATGAGGAAGGTGTTTTGAGGATTAAGGGAAGGGTATGTGTACCCCGCATCAATGATTTCATCACCACTATTCTTACAGAGGCTCATAGTTCCGGATACTCAATACATACTGGTGCAACCAAGATGTACCGCGACCTAAAGCAACACTTCTGGTGGAGTAGAATGAAGCGAGATATTGTTGAGTTTGTTGCCAAATGTCCAAATTGTCAACAAGTAAAGTATGAACACCAGAGGCCCGGAGGAACGCTTCAGAGAATGCCCATTCCTGAATGGAAGTGGGAGAGAATCGCGATGGACTTCGTGGTTGGTCTTCCCAAGACATTGGGTAAGTATGACTCTATTTGGGTGATTGTTGATAGGTTAACTAAGTCTGCTCACTTCATTCCGGTCAAGGTGACCTACAATGCAGAGAAGTTAGCAAAAATCTACATCTCAGAAATCGTTCGATTGCATGGAGTTCCACTCTCCATCATATCAGATAGAGGTACGCAGTTTACTTCTAAGTTTTGGAGAACATTGCATGCCGAATTGGGTACTAGGTTGGACCTTAGTACTGCATTTCACCCTCAGACTGATGGTCAGTCTGAGCGAACGATTCAAGTGTTGGAAGATATGCTTCGTGCATGCGTGATAGAATTTGGTGGCCATTGGGATAGCTTCTTACCATTGGCAGAGTTTTCATACAATAATAGCTATCACTCCAGTATCGACATGGCTCCATTTGAAGCATTGTATGGGAGGAGATGTAGGTCTCCCATTGGTTGGTTTGATGCCTTTGAAGTTAGACCTTGGGGGACTGATCTGTTGAGAGACTCTATGGAAAAGGTGAAAGCTATTCAAGAAAAGCTTTTGGCGGCACAAAGTAGGCAAAAGGAGTATGCTGACCGAAAGGTTAGAGACTTGGAGTTCATGGAAGGTGAACAAGTCTTGTTGAAGGTTTCACCCATGAAAGGGGTGATGCGGTTTGGAAAAAGGGGTAAGTTAAGTCCAAGGTACATTGGGCCATTTGAGGTACTTAAGCGAGTAGGGGAGGTGGCTTATGAATTAGCCTTGCCCCCAGGGCTGTCCGGAGTGCATCCGGTATTTCACGTGTCCATGTTGAAAAGATATCACGGAGATGGAAACTACATTATCCGTTGGGATTCAGTTTTGTTGGATGAGAACTTGACTTATGAAGAGGAACCGGTTGCTATATTAGATAGAGAAGTTCGCAAGTTGAGGTCGAGAGAGATTGCATCCATCAAAGTTCAATGGAAGAATCGACCGGTTGAAGAAGCTACTTGGGAGAAGGAGGCAGATATGCAAGAAAAATACCCACATCTGTTTACAGATTCAGGTACTCCTTTTCGCCATTGTTTTTCTTCTTTTGATCGTTCGGGGACGAACGATGGGTAAATTGGTATCTATTGTAACGACCTGTTTGGTCGCTTTGAGCAGCAGATTTTATTCTGGAAAAACTGGGCCATACTACAGACACAACGACGGACCGTCATAGGCACGACGGCCCGTCGAGGGTGTATCGTTGCAACATACTTAGAAATTATGAAATTGGGTACTGAAAATCGACTCTCTGTAAATTGTGACGGACCTGCAGGACGAGCCGTCACAGCCACGACGAACCGTCGTGAGCTCCCGTCGCAAAACACTTCAACTTTTGAGAATTTGGTACAAGAAACGAGTCTCTGACCGTCATGACGGAAGGCAGGACGGACCGTCACAGGTGTGACGGACCGTCACAGACTCCGTGGTGAAAAAGGGGATTTTGGGAGGCTACGACGACCTGCGTGACGGACCGTCGCAGGCACGACGGGCCGTCACAGGGTGCGCAAATTCCAGGCAGTTTAGGATTTCTCCACACGTTTTAAGGGTCGTTTTGGACTATTCTTTCCTTAATTATAAAGATTGAGGGTTAATATTAATAAGTCTAATTACTTGGGGGTTAAAAGAGGTAGCCTTAAGTTAATTAGTGGGTTTTATTGTCCTCTTTTATTCTTAATTATATGATAATTAGGGTAAAGGGAAGAGGGTTTGAATAAAACAAAACAAAAGAAAGGAGAGAGAGTATTGATCGATCGAATTGGTTGAGGAGAAAACGCAGCTTTGAGGATTAGCTTGTTGATTCCAATTCTTCGGTGGAGGTAGGTTATGGTTTTTACGATAATCGTAGTGAACTTTAAGCTGTTTTACTAACAATATAACTTTACCGTTTTTTTCTCCTATTTTTTCTCAACAGTTTTAAATTACCATGTATCATTTACCATGTATCACTACAGTCTAAAGTATCACGGCTCAACACATTTAAGGGATTTTTTGTAGTTACTAAACTTGTCGGGACAGAATGTAATTATTGAATTACACTATGGGATTCCTTAAATTTATACTTAAAATAATCAAAATAATTAAAAATAGACAAATAATTAGAAACAAAATAACTAATTAACCAGTACATATTTCTTTTATCTGTTTATATTTGTACACTTCGTCCGCTAAGCTACAGAATTTTATGGGTCTACCGGAAAATAATGGGTAAACCAATCGTATTGAATCATATCCGATCCCCACTAATATTAGTTGACAGACACCATCATTTGCAGCAATAAATTCAAAATCTTACATATGAAAAAGTCTTTGATAGAAATATTTTTAAAACATGGCGAATTGAGAATAATCGAAAATATAAAACATCGGGCAAAGAGACTTGACTAGGCCACACATTGTATATATGCATTTTGATGACTATACCAGATCCATTAGCAAGTGAAAATCATCATAATTGCCAAAGAAGCTTACCCTGTTTCTTACATATCAACAGCATGATAGATAACATACAAAGGACTATTAATTTACAGTCGATCAAGCATTACTTGTTTACATAAATAAGTGATGAAATCTTATTACTAATATTCTTTGAGAATTTTGGCAATTTCGATTATGAATCCGCCTTCTTTGTACTTCTGTGAGGGATCATAAGCTTTAACATATTTCCAACCCAATTCCTGCCCACACTTGCTGCAGAATATATCAGCAACACTGAAGGTACCTGTCATCAGTTGTCTATCTTCCTTTTTCCCCACCACCACATTCATAGCATGCCCAAAAAGGTACGCTCTTCCTGATTTCGCCTAATCCATAATCAATTTAACATAAATACAATTTTACAAAGACGATTTGGATTTTTTTTTTTTAAAAAAAGCAAATCGGAAACACTATATTTTTACATTTCAGTAAGATCTGCCTACCCTCTATCCGATCTCACTTGTGAAATTGGACGGATATATGTTGTTGTTGTATGGATCAATTGAACTTAAATGCAATTTTTGAAAAAAATGATTTGATCTTTTTTTTTTTATCGAAAACAAACAATCTCTCCTTTATTCAAGTAATATATAGTACATTTTATACTTAAAAATAAAAAAGTAGTGAAAAAATAAGAGTAATTACCATAAAGCGTTTAGAGAGAAGATCATCTCGAAGAGCGATGGGATTCTGACAAATTCTGCAGCTAAACAAAGGGTGATTATATGTAGCAGTTTCCGCCATTAATCATATATTATTATAAGCATGAAGCTCTAAAGTGTAAAATTGAATTACTATTTTGCCCCTATACTAAATTAAAAAGTAATAAAATATCTAATAATTAAATATTAAATATGATTAACTCTAAATCATTTCTTCATTTCTTCATTTCATAGTCCATCTCATCATATGCTAATGCACTTGGCCATTTAGCGTATCTTACATTCGTACTTAACCCTCATAAGATTCATCATTTCATTACGTACATCTTAGGTTCACTTAATTTTTGAACGTATGTTAGACTTATGTGTCTATACATACAAGCCATGAGGCTTCATTCATAGTTCGTTAAGTGATTCTTACTTTCCTAAGATTATGTATTACAAGACTTATGTATCTTGTATATATACCAAGATCTTGATTTTTGATCAAAGTAGATGACATTATTCTTGAATATTTTACTTACGTAATGACTTATGTATCAATACGGAGGTTTGGGCACGGGAACCTTATTCTTGAATCATTTGGATTTCATTTATATTTTTCATTGACTTTATTTTAAATATTCATAACATTAGAACTCTAAATTAAATCTCAACATTTTCATAAAATAATAAATTTTCTATTTTAATTAGAATTCTAAATTAAATCTCACATAAAAGAATTAATTTTCTATTTTAATTAGAATTCTAAATTAAATCTCCATATTTACATGAAAGAATTAATTTTCTATTTTAATTAGAATTCTAAATTAAATCTCAATATTTACAAAAAAGAATTAATTTTCTATTTTAATTAGAATTCTAAATTAAATCTCAATATTTACATAAAAGAATTAATTTTCTATTTTAATTAGAATTCTAAATTAAATCTCAATATTTACATAAAGGGATAAATTTTCTATTTTAATTTTACTATTAATTAACCGAAGGGTTAGGGGTTCGAGCCCCCACAACCTCTTAACTTTTTAATTTAATTAAGTTCACTTCAATGGGGAGGTTGTGGGTTCGAACCCCCACAGCCTCCTTTATTTTAGTTTCAATTTCGCTGAGGGGGGCTGTGAGGTGGTGGGTTCGAACCCCCACATCCCCTCTATTCTTAATATTTTTTTTTCTTTTAAAAACTCTTCCCTTCGCGTACTGGGAGGTCGTGGGTTCGAATCCCACGCCTCCCCTTTAATTTTTTTTTCTTTTCTTTTCGCGAGGGAGGAGCTGGTCGCGAGTTCGAACCCCTCCAACCCCATTTCCTTTTCTTCTTTTTTTTCCTGCGCAAGACAGGAGCGAGGGTTCGATCCCCGCTAGCCCCATTATCTTTTTAATTAAGGAATGCTGCAGGGAGGTCCTGGGTTCTATCCCTGCAGGCCTCAATTTTTTTTTTATTATTTCTTTGACGTCCAAAATTTCCAGATTCTTTTAAAGCCTATTTCTAAGTTCTGGAAATTTATTCCATGATTTTTTTTCTGCACTTCTTCATCAAATTTCACATTAGTTCTTAGAGAGATTTCATGGTTCATTCAATTCACTATACTTTATCATAATGAACATCACATTGTACACCCATTACACAAATAAAGTACACGACTTATACACCCCAAAACAGTGCCTAAAACACTCCCCTATACACGCCCATACATCAACTTTTCCTGTCATATTTTGATGATCATTATCGTGATTTCCCGCACATAAACACATTAATATTAAATTTAAACACATCATTCATGCAAAAATCTAGCAGCACAACATACCCATCCTACAAATTCGTTAGGGAGCTAAGGACAAGGACATACGAAGGGGAACAACCTTTGTTTCAAGAGTTTAAGAAACGTTCGAAAGAAAGTACTCTTGGAGAAAGAATTCCATGGGAGAAACCCATACCTTTATTGATGTTCAAATGAAGAATTCGCTACCCAAAACACTCTCCAAAAATCAGTCCAAGTTACCTCAACGTCCACACCACTCAACGAACAACTTCTCTTCGCCTTAATGTTTTTTGTTGCTTTGTTTTTCTTAAAATTTCATGTGAGTTTTTCAAGCGTGAAGAACTGTTGGTGTATTCTCTAGTTTTTGTTGTGCTTGGCAGAATAACGTGAGAAAGATGGAGAACGTGAGAGAGAGAACTAATAGGATTAGGAGACTAAATTCAAGACTTAGTCAAATAGGATTTAAATTAAATTAATACAAATCTGGTTTTATTTTAATTAATACGCGAAAAGACCATTATGCCCTTAAAATTTCAGATTTTTAATTAATAATAAAATCACCTTAAGTACTTATTTATTCTTATTTATTTTTTCCCTCTTTTTTCTTTTGGATCGTTACACGAAAGTTCGTGTGTGTCGAATGGGCTCAACTAAGTCGACTATTGTATTAAGTATATCAAATCATCTCCAAACATCGAGTTAGTCATCTTTCAACATCTTCGAGATTGTGAATAAGTTTTTTGAGATTGCTTTATGAAGTTCAATCATCGTTTGTTTCACTAATGAGTTTATTCGCAAATGGTCTGAGTATGTATATGTGGGCAGTGTGTATTTTAGTTAAATATATCTCTTTAAGTGTATAAACAACATGAGTTTCGGATTGAATGTTTTAAAAACCTACTATGTAGTGTTGTTCAATTAAGATTATTACTTATCTGTTCACCCTTGGTTTAATGATGATATCTCTTCGATGATAACTCGTGTCTAGCCCCGATTTTCATTGATCTAAATAAATGTTGAAATAAAGTGTTTAGTTGATATGGCGATTTCGGTGTATCCCATTTATATTTTGGAGGGTTTAGCTTGTTGTGCTTGCGAAAATAGCTTTATCCGGTCTCACTTTAGTTCATTACTGTTGGTATAATATCCTAAATAAAAAATGCAGAACTTCAATTGTTTGGATGTGAAGTTCATTTTCTTAAATTAACTAATGTTCTCGTATTTTAGACGCATGCTCCAAGTCCCCCAGTGCCAAAAATTCAACTCATTTTTTTTGGAAACATTTTCATGTGAAGTCTTTTGTTCACCGTATACCTTCTCTTTCAAAAAGTTATCTTTAAAGTGTATATTTTCTAGGGTATATGCCTCCCTGCCCAACTGATTTGTATCCATGCTAAGCTTCTTTCTCTCTCTATATATGTTTGTTTATTTTTCTAATCATTTATTTTGTTGCTTGTATGTTGCTGGAAATTCATTTTTCAACCCTTGAAAGTTGAAAAACAGGTTGATATACCGGCCGTATACACTGATATACAGTCTTAATATATCTTTGCTGAATTTGGGCAAAGAAGCCCAAGTTCAAATTTCCTCCCTTCCCCTCCTTATTTATTTGCTATTGTATTGACTTACTTTTCACTTATTTAATTTTGGTTTGACTTAATTAATTTTCCAAAGTTAGTCATTTCTCTTTCATATTTAAATAAAAAATATTTATTTTTATATTCTATATTTAACTTTATTGTCACCATTCGACCCATTTAGAAGATTTCTTCTAAGTTCACTCCCCTTTAAAATAATCAATTAAAATAGAATAGTAATATTGGTAAATAAATAAATAAATAACTTGCATTTACTTATTTAGTCAATATCTAAAAACTAAATTTAAAAGGTCATTTAGTTAAATTGCCGGTCAACCGCGAGTTAGCGGGCATTCCGAGGGTCTAACACCTTCTTGAAATGTATATTTGAACTTCGAACCCTTTTCAATTGATTATTTTCTGTTTTAAATCTTTTGAAAAATAAGTATAAGTTTTTTCTTGATTTTTACTAAAAAATCAAGTGGCGACTCCGTTAATTTGGAAAGTCAATTTTTCTTAAATCATAAGATTAATCGATTTTGCGAAACTTAGTCATTTTTTACTATTATATATTTTTAATAAAACAACTTACAGAGGAAAAGAGCGATTGAGAAACTCACTTCCCAAGTGCTACCAGCGAACTGAAGGAACACATCGAAAAACCCGATCTTTTACAGAGTTTATGTGTAAGGAGTTATTCTGTGTATGAGTCTTGATGTAATCTTAGTTCAGTGAGTTATAAACTTAACTAGGAGTGTTGTCTTAGGGTTGTAATAACTCGAAGAATTGGGAACACATACCTTGGGAGGTTTGTGTTGAAGGTTAGGAATTAGAGTTAGTTCCTAGTATTACAAGAGTTGTAGTTCAAATCCATAACTTGAAGTTAAGGTAGGTTGCAAAGTTTGTAATCTATATTTTGTGGAGGCTCGTAGTTGATTTACTGAAGTTGAAGTTAAATCTTGTAAGGGTACAGTTCGTGGTTTTTAAACCTTTTGAGCCGGGTGTTTCCACGTAATATAGTGTTATTTTACTTACTGTGTTTACTGCTTTGTTGGAACACGTTAGGCAACCTGTTTCACATTTAGGTGAAAAGTTAAAATCAGTAAATATTAGGTCGTGTATAATATCATGGTGCACTACAACTTGCAGCAAATTCGGTGTTTCCATGAGCATACTAAACACATCGAGATAGGCTGTCATTTCATCAGGTAGAATATACAAGAGGTCTTATCAAGATAGTACATGTAGGTACAATGGATCATTAGCAAAGATATATTAACCAAGGGATTGCAACGACCACAACATGAGAACCTAGTAGGCAAGCTGCTAGATATAAAAAGAGGTAAAGAAGTTATTAGCAATATCTGTCATTTCATCAGGTAGAATATACAAGAGGAGGAGTATGAAAGAAAACAAAGTGTATTTATCAAGAAGCTCAGCAGAAGCTGCGGACATACATCAGCATGCCAAAGCAGTTTCCACAGGTAGTATGGTTGAATGGTTTAGTGAAGGAATGATGTTGCACTACAAGTTGCAGAAACTTCGGTGTTTCATGAGCGTACTAAACACATCGAGATAGACTGTCATTTCATCACGTAGAATCTACATGAGGAGCTTATCAGACAGTACATGTAGGTACCAAGGATCAATTAGCAGATATATTAACCAAGGGATTGCCACGACCACATCATGAGAACCTAGTAGGCAAGCTGAATATTTTCATATCCTGCCAGCTTTAAATAGGCATAACATTATAAATTAAGGGGTAAAGTAAGTCATTAGCAATGATAGATATTACAATTAGTTAGTTAGTATTGCTGGAAACGGACACGAACAGTGATAAATACATTGTGATGTAACAATACTCGTTCACTCTGTCTTCTTCATTCACTCATAAACTCTCTTTTCTCTTCTAAGCTTAAGTTTCTCAAGTGAGTAGTGTTAATGGAGTTTGAGTGATAATCAAGTACATAGTCGTCTATCAAGGATAATCTCTCGTTATGAACATAGCTTTTGGGTTGAGTTAGACCCAAGTATCATATATCTTTAAATCAATTTTTGTTTGCGATTAAATGTATCTAGAGAAATGAAAAACGTTCTAGGTAATTTAGCCGGAAAAAGTATAAAATGAATTTGTGGCTACGAACAATGTGGATAAAAACAACATTCCATTTATTGAATTGACATGTCCATAAAGGTAAAGATACATGAACATGACAGAACTAGTAAGTAAGTAAAGTGAAATGATGAAGCTGCATTTATATATATGCAAAGCTTACTTATTCTGAACAAGAGGTCCATGGAGCAGATAATAATTTTTCAATCAACAAGTGTAACCAGTAGGATAATTCTTTCCACAGGCGTTGAGAAGGATGCTTAGAGTGATTGGTACATCCAACTTAAGTCCCAGAATATCTACTTTTAGGGCTGTGCACAAGCAAAACGCAGCCTCTAGGTCCACCAGTCCCCCAATCAAACTGCAGCATGACGAAGTTGAGTAGTCCCGATAATTACACTCACCAAATCACCAAGTAGATTAGTACATGCCCCAAAATTCGAAATATCAGTTGAACAGTCTGCACTTACAAGAGCAAAGAAGAGGAGATTAAGTGATAAGAAAAGGGTAATGGAGGCCTGATTTTTGGAAGCCATGTCAATAAGCTAAGGTTAGGCCTAATTAATTACGCAGTTTAATTGATGATTTAATTCATGTGCTAGTAACGATGGCTATTTATACTAGTTGAATATTGCCTATTGGTAGTGCATGGCTTTAAAAATATTTAGGATTTGATTTAATTAATACTTAGCGTCTTAATTACATTTTCCTGCACATGCTACATCTATTATAGAATTACATGTAATTAGTGTTTATATATTAATTACAAATTCCAGTTATACATATACATTCTTTTTTAATTCAAGCCATCCACTCACGTTTTCATTTAACGCTTTAGCTTCTGCCCCTGGACAAGATCCCTTTTGTCCGTCACATTTCTAGACATGTGCACATTCTTACTAAACTTAATTCCCAAGCTTTCTGCATGTATACATTTTTTTTTACCACGTTTTAATGTCAACGTATAATTTGCATGGTTTTTCGAGGTTTGATTGGCTAGCTTCCGCATGATACCTAATTAAATTTAACATCCGAACTAAACTAGTTGCTGCTATTCTTTTTTTCTATTATCTTCACTAATATATTTCTCCTTGTATACATGCATTTAAATGTTTTACTTGTCAAGTGTTTTATATATGGAAACAATCTAACTTCAAGTTTGTCAAGGTTTTGGGGAGGTTTACGTTTCATTTCTTTTAGCTTTATTTTTACTTGACACGAAGTTTATAAAAGTAAGAAAAAAAAAACTTTTGAATTAAATAGTTAAAAATTAACAATATGTCAAATGTATCAAAATGTCAGTAAAAAATTAAGATTAATGAGTTGCTGAAAAAAAGAAGAAGAAAGAAGTCATTCTTTTTTTAAACGAATTAAATTGGAAAGTAGGTCAAACAAATTGAAATGATATATATTTCCCCTTTCAAAAGTCCTTATTCTAAAATTAAGGAGTGAGGTGTTTGACCAAGATTTTCAGCAAAATGTGTTTTATTGAAAAAATAATTTTATGAAAAGCACTTATGTGACATACATATACGCAGACCATACACTAGTCCATTAATTTGTGGAGGTAGAAAGGTTATTTCCTTGAGTCACTCTGCAACAAATTCATGTACAAATAAGAAGTTAGTGAAGAAATTATATATAGCACGTAAAATGTAAGTAGCGCAAAGTATACTGAAAATATTCAAAACAACAATATAATAGTGAACTCATGCTCTTCTTCCAAGATCATATATAGTAGTGCTGTAGTTTTAAAAAGATACTCAAAAATAGATATGTGACCCATACTTAAAGTAACATCTAATGCGATGATGAGAGAATACACCTCTCTATTGAGATCAGAAATTTAAATTCCTGAAAGTGTGTGGATTTATTAGGAATATGAGGATTCTCCTCTCATGGGAAAATTGAATATGAGGGCATTCAGAGGAGGAAAAACTCGAATGAGAACATGACGAGCAACAACATGTGAATCCAGAACAATGTAACAACAAAGAGAGGATGATAATAGGGCTGGGCGTGTTGAGCTTAACCCGCAGAACTTTCATCTGCCCGCATAATAATTATTTTTCATTTTCCACCCGCCTCGCATGATTGTTGAGTAATATTTTCTTTTTCTAATTAAGTGTGATACTAAAAATAAAATTCATTAAAATAACTTCATTTTTATCATTAAGTTGTATTACTTTAATAGGATAGTGACTTAAAAAATTAATTTTTAGAAGTCAATTGGAAACATGTAAGAAATTGTGTTACTATTTTTTATCGAACCATTTTCATTTACTATCTTGAATATTTTAGTAGATTTAAGGAATTTTTTTTAATAAATAATATTATATCACTGCTATAACATGTAATCGAAATGTTTTCACCAAATTATTATAAATGTAATTAGCAAACGATTTTTTAAATAATTTTTTTATTTACATTGTGTACTTTTAGGAATTGGAATTGACATGTAATTAACAACAAACAGTTTTTAAGCACAAATTTAAATAGTACATAGCATTAAATTTGTTATAAGAATTATATAAGGTCACAAAGTTATCTCTTTCGGTAAAAAAAAAAAGTAATCATATCGCTGCAATTTTATATAACATGAATTGTTTATATTTAGTTACAAAAATAATTAAAATAATAATTATATTTTTAAGTAGAAATTAAATCATCATTAACCCCACCTATTATATTAAAAAAATAATTTTTCAATCACGAAATTGTTATCTTTTAGTGCTGGAATCTTAATTATTCTGTTTACTATAAAATATGCATAACGATAATGACAATCAAGATCATCACGCATTGTATCAATCTCTCTCTTTTCTCTTCATAGCTTAAGTTTCTCCAATGAGTATTGTTAATTGAGTTTGAGTGAAAATCAAGTACATAGTCGTCTTTCAAGGATAATCTCTCGTTATGAACTAGCTTTTGGGTTGAGTTTGGTCCAAGTGTCATATATCTTTAAATCAATTTTTGTTTGCGATTAAATGAATCTACAAAAATGAAAACTTTCTATGTAAATTTAGACGGAAAAAGTATAAAATGAATTTGTGGTTACGAATAAAGTGAATAAAAACAACATTCTATTTATTGAATTGACATGTCCAAAAAGGTAAAGATACATGAACGTGATGGAACTAGTAAGTAAGTAAAGTAACGTGATGAAGTGGCATTTATGTATATGCAAAGCTTACTCATCCTGAACAAGAGGTCGATCAATCGTTCACAAGCAGATAATAATTTTTCAATCAACAAGTTAATACAAATGT